>JAUTBQ010178364.1:0-11182 GCA_032361185.1 Lepetodrilus ovalis
CCATCTAACATTTCTCGGTGACTGACCAGTCCATAAACTGCCATAGAGCCCTCAGTGCCATGTACTATTTGTTAATTATTATAGCAATCACCAGTCCGTATATATATATATACGTATATAAACTTGTCTACATAATATCAGTTGCATTCTGAGACAGACTAGAACGTTTTTCCAATTTTTCAACTTGAAAAATGAAAAGGGATGTTTTTAACCCTCTCCCTGCTGGATTATTCACACACTGCTCTTTAGAGCATCTCCGGTTACCTGCAGCAGGGAGAGGGTTAATGGAATTGTAGTTTACACTCAATGCAATTTATGCAATTTATGGCTTTCCCTTAATAAATTTCCCTTAATAAAATTCTTATCCATGCAAGCAAATTGGTGATATTTAACACAGTATGTTTGTGTTGGACAATTAAGTATAGTTACTGCATGCACATCAATTACCACTGTGATGCTAAGAGGTTAAGTAACATGCTCACTTGTCTGTTTGTCTACATGTACATAGTATCAGCCAATGTTTAAAACATTTACACTTTGTTGTGCAGATTTTCTGCAAGTTACTTTTCCTGAAATGTTAACTTTTACGATAACATTTCTTCCTGGAAAATATGTTCTAAAATCCAATTAGGAATATAATTTGTTCAAGTGGATTAACACTGGTGGCAGCTGTATCTATTTAGAAATATCAAAATAATTATGTTATTGTATGTTGTCAGTCTATTTTTATTCCTATTATCAACTGTTGAAAATACACAGATCTGTATTCATTATTTTTATGACTGCAATCAGGCTTGACTAATCAAATTCTGTTTCAGATGAAAATTACTGAGCGTGAATATTGTATTTGTTGTATATCTAACGTTTAACCCTCTCCCTGCTGGATTAGACACAAACACAGCTGTTTATGGGCTCTCTGGTTGTCTCCAGTGTGGTGAGAGTTAATCACTATGACCCTCAGGGCCTCACTCTTTGAACGATTCTACCCTTATGAACCTACACAAAATGAGTCAATTATAATGTACAGTAATGTTGCATATAAATAAAATATTTCTTCAGCGACACTAAGCAGTAACTAACTCAATGTTTGGTACTGTATATTGTTGTGGCTGAGATAGAATACATTCAACCATAGATTATGAGGGACCAGTTCCTTATAATCTATGATTCAACTGAATGAAATGTCTTGACGATCCTAAGTAGTTTTCAATTATAACTTGCCTCCATGTTATTAGGTAATTCTTGAAAAGAAGGAGGCAACGATCAGATACAAGCCTTCCGAAACAAATCCGCCATATCTGGCCGAGAAGATAGACGACATGGGCTTTCCTACCAAGGTCATGGACATCCAGGGCTCAGGGTACTCAAGGGCAGACAACTTGTCTGAAGCCGTTATCGACATCGAGGGCATGACGTGCAATTCGTGCGTGAGGACGATCGAGATGAACCTCGGCCAACTGGACGGCATCCATAAGATCTCGGTCACGCTGGAGAAGAAGAGCGCTGAGGTCGTCTTCAATGCCCAGAAGCTCAACGCCTCCAAGATCAGCAACGAGATCGACGAGATGGGATTCGAGGCGAAGATCCGAAACAGCAGCTCCAAGAACCTGGCTGTCCGCATCCACGTGGACGGGATGACCTGTCAGTCGTGTGTCCGGAACATCGAGTCGAACATTGGCCAGAGGTCGGGGGTCATTGAGATCCGCGTCACTCTCGCTGACAAAGAGGCCTTCATCATTTACGACCCCAAGGGGACGAACCCCGAGAAGCTGTGCGCCCAGATCGATGACATGGGGTTTGTGGCGTCACTGCCCCCGGCCGCGAGCAATGATGGGTTTGAGGTCATTGCGTCGCGGAACAGCTCCACACGGGGCGAGAAGTCACACTCGTCATCATCTGAGTGCGTCATCAGCATCCTGGGGATGACGTGCCCGTCGTCTGGTCGGAACATCGAGAACGATATCGCGGAGAAAGTCGGGATCAAGAGCGTCACCATTTCCTTCGAGAACAAGAACGGGGTGTTCCGCTTCAACCCGTCGCTCACGGACCCTGACAAGATCGCGGAGATGATCCACGAGATGGGGTTTGCTGTGACCGTGGATCGTGTGACCACCGGCGCCGCCGCACCCAAGGAAGATCTCCGAACCGTGACCTTGACCATCAAGGGGATGACCTGTAACTCGTGCGTGAAGTCGATCCAGGGGACACTGTCAGATAACCCTGGGGTGAAGAGCGTCAAGGTGTCGCTGGCCAATCAAGAAGGAGTGTTTGTGTACTACCCCAACAAGGTCACACCGTCGATGTTGTGCGAGGCTGTCACAGACATGGGCTTCGATGTCAAAGTTGACGGTAAGTCTGCTTAACCCCTGAACTTTAACCTATGATATATAGAGGATATTTCATGTGTCTAGTGAAAATATTGGTTTTCCCATATCACAAGATGAGAGATATATACGATTTCACTAGACAAATGAAATATCCGATTTATTATTATATTTTTTTTATTATTTAATAATAAGCAAAATCCTCAAAAGAAAACTACAAATTCTCCCAACCCGAACAATGGATGTTGACGTCGTGAGTTGTCAGTATGACGTGTCACAATGGATTATCCAACGTTTTAAATTTAAATGGTGGCGGTAGCGAGCTAGTCTTCAATAGTTTTAACGTCAAATGTAATTCCAAACATAATACCAGTATATGGTATTCAATTAATTTACAAATACAAACAATTGGTACAACTCTGGTACATCGAATATGTTAAACCTGACGTGTCAAATTGATCAAGTAGCGGTAAAATAAAGTGACGAAGGTGCCAGTCTGCATCATGGCTCACATCGGGTTCAGTTGTACCAGAAGTTGTTCTCTTCACTGCAGTGATATTATCACTTTCCTCAGAGTGAGAAATCTCGGTCTTTCACTGTGAAGTATATAATAATTTCTTTTATCATTCCAGCCTCTGACACATCATGTTTTGTATATTATAATATTTTCTATTTATGACTGCTGATCATCGTGTATGGGCATATGGTTGAAAGATTTCTGATGCAATGTAAAACAATAACTTACTCACATTCAATTTATGATTGCATCAGTTTAGATAAAATGGACTCCTTCTTTGTGTGTACATGAGTCAAAGATTCCCACAGCAACATTACATCAAATCACTTCTTGATCTAATTATGTTTCTCTCATCTGGCTAAAATGGTTCCAATATTGTCAGCTAATCTGTTCTTGACCAATTTTTCTGGCCTATGGGTGAAAGACAATAACTCGCTCACTCATTGACCAATACACTCTTGCACAGACAGGCTATAAATAGGAATGACGCAATGTTAGTAGTAGTTGCATCCCTTGGAATTTTTGATGTGCGTAACTTCTGTGCTTCTATCTAGACACCAAACGGCTGGTCAGTATCTTTACGTCTATGCATTTTCCTAATTCATATAGGAATTCAACTTTGATCACTTGACATTAATAGATGATTGTGCTACGAAGGAAAAATACTGAAAACTTAATATGATATGCACAGACGCGACAATGTCAACTTTACCCTGAACGCGAGTGGCGACTCTGGAGCTTGTTGTTGTTCAACTGAGACAGTAAAAATGCTGTTGTTGATGCTATATGTAACATGAATAGAACATTAGAACATGTTTAAAGTCCTAAAATAAACAAAAATCGCCAGTAGCTGATTGACCGCCGTAGGTGATGGCTGCCTCATCACGTACGCCAGTAACGTCGGCGAAGAGAAAAACCTTTGATGTTTCGACGACTATCGCAAATTTTTAACGCTCTTAGGATAAACAATTTGGATTCAATTTTAGCATGTTCATTAAATTCGATCATTCGTCTTATTTATCACTGCATATTTACGACTTCAAATACAAAATCGACTGCAAAAAGTTGTACTGCTTGATGAAAATTGCGTTCAAAATGGAGAATCAGAAATCGCTCTTGTCGAAATCTACACACGCAATCAACAGCCCTACAAGATGGATGTTAATAGTGCAAGGATGTATAGGACATGCCGACAATTGCCAAATTAATTCTTTGCAGAGGGCATGCTGAATCCTTCGTTGATCCGGTCGTCAGTTCGAAGTTCGTCGAGTCAGGCCAGCATTGTGCGCTTCCACGATGACGGAGATGACGAAGTGGAGAAGTGTTTTCTGGTGGTGAAGGGGATGACGTGTGCGTCTTGTGTAGCGACGATAGAGAAGAACATCCTCAAGATAGAAGGTAATGCTCGCCAGTCAGAGCACAGTGGTATCAGGTCACGCCAATAAAACTAAAAGGTTTGAGTTCAAACCTATCAATATCCATAAATATTATCAAAAACCATAAATAATTAATTAAATTAATAAAACTCACCGCTGTAGATTTCCTCCAAATAATATATTAAATTTGGAGAATTATCCAATATTGAAAAATTGAAGATAATAAAATATTAATTTTAGATTTTGGATTGTCCAATGTTAAACATTGATGTGAATTTTATCCTGGCATAATTTCCTGGTGTAATTTCCAGACCTGACATAAAATGCATTTGTGTGATTTCTAGACCTGACAAAATGCATTTGTGTGATTTCCAGACATGACAATAAAATGCATTTGTGTGATTTCCAGACATGACAATAAAATGCATTTGTGTGATTTCCAGACATGACATAAAATGGATTTGTTTGATTTCCAGACATGACATAAAATGAATTGGTGTGATTTGCAGGTGTGAAGAACATCCTGGTGGCGTTGATGGCTCAGAAAGCGGAGGTGAAGTACGACCCTGCGTACATCCTGCCGTCACAGGTCGCCAACGCCATCAGTGACCTGGGCTTCAATGCCGAAGTGGTGGAGCAGGAAGGAGACGGCCAGGGCGTGGTGGAACTCACGGTCAGTACGACCTGATCCCAGGTCATCGGGTCCTGCATGACTTGATATCTCAGGTTATCGGGTCCCAAAGTTCGCAAGATACCTTTTAGCACGATTTCATAATCACGTTAAGTTTTGCATTGGGATTTGAGCACAAAATGCTAGTTACGGTAGATGAGGTTGAAATTTGACTAAAAAGAGTTTGTAACCTTGGCATTAGGAACTGCAGGATATTTGTTATCGGGTCATTAAAGTTTGTTACCAGATAATTGGTTTTAATTTGTCTATTTTGTTTTCTTCAGTAGAATTGTTTTATGACCCGTTATTCATGTCACACACAAATGTTTTGTTCAAATGGCACTGTTATTAACAAACTTGCAGGACATTCTCTCAGGTCGTCGGTGTTTTGTTTACAGATCACGGGCATGACCTGCTCATCGTGCGTTCACCTGATCGAGTCATCCATGAAGAAAAAGCCGGGCATCATCTCCGCGACGGTCGCCCTGTCTACGTCGACCGGCAAGTTTGTCTACGACACCGAGGTCACCGGACCCCGGACAATCATCGAGACTGTCAAGGTAATTCACCAGATGTGATTGGCTAAGAAAAATGATTGGTTAAGAGATTACTAAACAGATATAGTTATTGTCATGGTAAATCACGAGAAATGATTGGGTACTAAACAATGACAATCATCAAGATTGTCAGGGTAAATCAAGAGAATTAAGATTGAGAATTGACAATAACTCCTAATGTGTATTGCAAATGCCACTCAATGTTAGCCGAGTATTTACTGGGAACTCAATCGTAAATTTCAGTCATTGGGCTTCGACGCTTACCTCATGACAGACGATGATAAGAAAGCCGCGAGATACGACCACAGAGAAGATATCAAAAGGTAACCATTGTAAACCTATAACAACACACTAGATCTTACAGCTGGGTTTCCTGTGAGTCTGTGAGTCTGCAGACATGGGCGGTCTTGCAGATCTGCAGATATCAGCCGATTTATTTATCCTCCAGCCTGTTTATTTGTGTGTATCCCTGAGACCATGGGCCTGTTTTCTGATGAAATCCAAATTGTCTGTTGCCATGCCTGAGTGTAATGTTCAGGATTTATTAAATTCTGCAGATTTATTTTCCTGTAGCTATCTTGTATGACACCTGCTTGGAACAGATATGTGGAAATAAATTCTTCCTTGTTTCTCAATCTATCGAATGTGTAAAATCAACTCTTATCATGCATGGAATCAATTCTTCCATGTGTAGAATCAATTTTTCCATGCACAGTATCAATTCTTCCATGTGTGAAATATATATTTCCAAGCATAGTATTAATTCTTCTAGGAGTCAATTCTTCCGTGTACAATTTTTCCTTTTATAATTATTAATTTTACTGAATAAATTCTTCTATCTACGATATCTATTCTTACATCCCTTGGAATCAATTCCAATATGCTGATTATCTTTTCCATTCTGGATTCCAGGTGGCGGAATTCCTTCCTGTTGTCGCTGGTGTTCGGAGTCCCAGCCATGACTGTGATGGTATACTTCATGTTTGCGCCGAATCCGAAAGACATGCCTTCAGGTCACATGATGAATTCATCCAATGGCACAAGTCCCATGCACAAGAGGCCATCTGGTGGCCATGGTTACCAAGTCATGATCTATCCTGGGTTGTCATTGGATAACTTGCTGTTGTTTATTTTGGCCACACCTGTTCAGGTATGGTGTAGTTCGATCCTCAATAAAATATCGCTTTATGTTGTAGCAGTAATAATAATAATACTAATAATAATAATAATATATACATTCAATGTGATTGTTTATTGAATAACACCTAATTAATTTATTTTTTAAATGAGTAATTATTTCAGCTTTGTAACAAAATATATCTACTTTTGTTCAGTTATCATATATATTTGTACTATAAAAATGGGTATAATAATAATAAATAATACCATTATAACATGCAGAACATATCCAACTTGCTGCAATTGGTGCCCCGTTAAATATTATATTTCTTTAACTTTATTATTTGATTCACTTCTTATATTATACTTTCTACCTGTGTAATGTGCTTTATTTAAAAATAATTCTAGAGCAGTCCTTAACCTGATCAAGTCGTGCAATAACATTTATCTTCGGCTTCAGTTTATCGGGGGCCGTTACTTCTACATCCAAGCGTACAAGGCTCTGAAGCACCATGCAACAAACATGGACGTCCTGGTCGTTTTGGCAACCACCATATCCTACTCATACTCCGTCATCGTGGTTGTCGTCGCCATGGGACTGCAGGAGCCTGTCAGTCCCGTCACCTTCTTTGAGACGACGCCCATGTTGATGGTGTTCATATCCCTGGGGCGCTGGCTGGAGCACATTGCTAAGGTATTTATTGCAATATTGGCTCACAAGTAACCATACATAGCTATATTTATTACACTGTTAGCTCACCATAAATACAACCCTCGATATAAGGCTGTTCGATACAGAGCGGATTCGGATATAAGGCTGGGTCAGATGTGGATCCCATTTATATTTTTTGTTATTTACTTGTACTATTGTATAAGGCTGTTACTATAAGGCTGAGGGTATGTCATGGACCCCCAAATACAGCGTTATATAGAGGGGGCACTGTAATATGTAATCGATAGCTCATTAGGAATTGCATGTTATCTGTCCATTGTGTAATCACTGTTTATCCCTCTTTCCAGCTAGTTCCTGTTTAGGGCATCTCGGTTGCCTTCGGTATGGAGAGTTAAAAATATCTTCCAGATGCTTATATTGAGTAGTCGCCCATCTCTACATTATGACATCCTCTCTTTTACAGGCTGCCAGTTCTTTCAACTACGGGACACCCCCAGCCAATGAAGTGGAAGACTCCCCGCTTCAGACAACGCCCGGTAAAGCGCTGCCCGACGTTCACACGTCGTCTCGCGTCATCAACCCGCCCGGCGGGATCTCACACAAGCTGTGGTGAGAGCTGGGAGGCAAGGATACGAACAGCATGCTTTGGTGCGCCCGAGTCGTCGTGACCTCTTGGAATGTTCTGACCTCAGGATGCGACCTCGGGACATTTTCGCCTATGGAGACGTGACCTCTCGCTCGGAGCAATACTAACGCAGTCACACAGGAGTCACGCTTTATGTATCACTTGCTCGCCTGGCCTGCTGTTGTTGGTTTATGTTATTACAATATATCTTGTGTTGATTATAGTTTCGTCTGTTCGTAGATCTGAAAAATCGGAGCTTACCCATTTTGTAAGAATTTATCGGTAATTGGAATTAGTTGGAAGATGTACAAATGTAATCTTTTTGTAATAACCTTGTACAATGTAATCTATTATGATAACTTGGTGTGATGACATGTATTATAATAAAACCTTGTACAATTGGTATTCAGCATATTAGCTGACCTGTATACATGACCCAGTGGTATGAATATTATCTTGCCACGGATTACCCAGCAGATGTTTAGCTGTCGGAAGTGCATCATCCTCTTTCGAGGATTTGGCATTTTGCAATAGTTCCAACTATTGAATAATTACCAGTTGATAGGCAATATCATCCTTGAATATTATGTGTGTACGGTGAATATTTACAAATACGCATTACCAGCATTTTCGCCAGGTATAGAACATCCTTGTATGTTCAAAAGTGTGATCGATTACTTTTGATGACCTTTTGAGAAATTGAATATTTCTATGTTACAAAACTATTTGTCAATGTGTAAGAGCATTTATGCAAATAATTGAAATATAGAATATTGTCTTACAGCATTACTTGGTGCTGTGTTTTGTGATCAATATGATGCTTTATTCTCAATCGATTATCACCAATACAATGTATGTCTTTACACCATTGTTGGTAAACAGCTTGTTCCTTAACAGTGCATTTGGGTCGAAGAATTTCACTATTGGGTACATATAGGGTACATATACATGACTAAAATTGGACTGGGCTTCCAAATTCTCTTTTAAAGACACAACAGTGCCAAAAAAGAGACATTTGTTTTATACCGAGAAGAATTTTCTTGTATGTATATATATATATACTGTAGCAGTATAGAAGGTGATTGATACATAATTAATACTTGCATAATTACTAGAATACTGAAATTTACAGTTCTCATACGCGTGCTCAGATTCCTATAAGCAGGGCTATTTTTCATGGTGTGCAATCAAGGTCGACATGTATTGTTGCAAATACTACAACTGGTTTGTCCAGTGATGTTCAGAGTAGCCTCTTAAAAGTTATTTTCGAAAAATTACGCAAGTTCACAGATGCCGAATGTAGAATATATTATCCATACATCTCGTGCTTTATAGCGGAAAATAGACGAAATGTGCCCATATGCTTTATAGCTGAATATAGAGGAATTTTATCATATACCGTATATGCTTCATTATCACTTAATATTGAGGGATTTATGGTGCATCATCTATGACATTTTGGGAAAAGAACAGATTTAGTATTTACGGGTGCATAGTTTATTCTAGAAGATTTTCTTTTTTGGCCATGAAGATTTACTGCAAGGCTAATAAAAGTTTTGAAAAGATGGAACCTGTGTAATGCTAAACACCAATAAATATGACATTTTGGTATTCTTAACGTAAGGGGAAGCAAATTTACTAAATCTTTGTTCAGATTCTGAAAATAATAATTACCATGACACAGGTGCTTATAGATGAGCGAGAGTTAATACTTAACACAATCTATTTAACTCTTCATGCTGAAGTCAACATATGTGTCAATCATTGAGACTAATCCAGCAGGGATAGGGTTAGGGCACAAAATAACTAAAAAACATTTTTCAGTGGTTTGGCTTTGCACATGTCTGTTGTAAGGGTGTTTCAAACTATTGTAAGCATGGATTCCAACACAAGTGAAAAAGAAAGATTTGTCTCATGAACGTGCAATAACCCAGTCGTTGCACAGTGATGACTGGGTATGTTCTCATCATCTGTTCTAAACGAGGCATTATGATCTCTGTCTATCATTCCTATTGTAGGTTGACCAAGTACTTGAACATGTTAAACCTTTGTCTGTTAACTTTCCGTCAATCTGGTTATTTTCTTTGAAATATATATTTATTTGGTTTATTGCACGTTAGTGTGTGTCTTATGCAGAGAGAGAATGGTTTATACTTGAAAAGTTGTTATGACAATGAACTATTGATCTGATAAGGCTGTACCAATATTGTGCAGTGTTGAGTTCGGTCTACTACAAGATTCGTGGCTCTCTATTTATCAACATAGCGAGTTACGACTGTAGAACTACCCTACGATCGTTCTTGGAATGGAAACCGTGTCTCTATGCTAAAATTACCTCCTCTTTGACTATTCTCCATTCTCATCTCTTTAACTTGAAATTCTAATTAAAACTACATCTGTCAAATTGGCTTGTGTTGATTGTTCTGCTTGAAGAATTATTGTAATGCTTGAAGAAGATTCCAAAGCATTTGTTGGCATCGTGTGTAACGCAGGGGATGATATTCCACCGATAAATGGTAAGCACCATTCTATGGGAGAGCATTTCTAGTACGGTGATGCGTCATTTGGGGATTGATCTGAACAATGGTACCACGACACTGGACATCCTGTTAACGTAACCGATCAATATTGGCATATGATACTCGGAATATTCAACAATGATGAAGCTGAATGGCGCCCTACGGAATTGCAAAATGGTACTGTATATCTACACGCATGGTTGGTAATGGGTATTATTTTGCCACATTAAATCGCTGCACAATGTGCCTGTACGAAAACTTTGAAGGCATACAATCACAGATTTAAATGAGCATGTTGCACTATATTTGAATAGTAATGTTATCATCAATGTTATTTTGCCAAAATCCCTTTCGTCGATCTACATTAGGCGGAATTCGATCTAGCATTTGTTTGTTTCAAAGACCAGATAATTGGAGCTACGTTCCTTTATTCATATAAAAGTATGATTTGTTTTATATATATATATATATATACAAATCGAGTGGTGGTGAATAAGTACATCAGTAAATAATTTTTGGCTTGAGAAAGTACCGGTAGTCTCGGATAGAAATTCGCTGGTCAATTATATAGGGCAATTTGTGATCCTTACACCCAAGCCGCTCAGGACTCGTTCCATGCCGTACACCCTGGCACACATCTAGAGAGAAGATTGCGCAAATAGTCTTGTAGGAGCTATAACAGAACAGTGATAGCATCTGTTTCATTGGATAGATTTCCGCAGCAAATACATCGGGGGAAATTATTTCATTGTTTGGCTGTTTGCGCAAACTTCCCACTAAATATGTGCCAGGGTGCACGGCA
>JAUTBQ010178375.1:0-11182 GCA_032361185.1 Lepetodrilus ovalis
CCAAAGTACACAGCCCCAATTAAGTGTCACGTTACCCAAAACTTATCGTGACAGACATAATTATCCACTTTGGTCATAAAATTCGAAGTCACGGTACTACCAATATTGCATATATAATAATATTTCTGTTGATGTGTGTTAATGTTACCTTTATAGATAAGGATCCAAAGTACACAGCCCCAATTAAGTGTCACGTTACCCAAAACTTATCGTGACAGACATAATTATCCACTTTGGTCATGATCACGGCTAAGTATTAGCCATTAATCGCTTTCCCGCCATTATAGCCCTGCCAATTTGTAATTGCTACGAACTACCACTTACCGTAATCGTCTATTGTTTCATTTCCTAATATCCTTGTAACCATATGCCTCCTGTACAGTATAGTGTGTGATGTGTCCAGAATTCATTTTAGTTTCGGAATAATGATCGTGTACAGTAACTACAAACACAAATACTAGTACTAATTAAGGGCCATTTCAGCCAACTTTTAGGAATTTTTTTTTTTATATTTACTCTGTTTGTTTATATCTATAGGAGTCGTTTGCAGTATATATTGTTAAGTATGCACAATTGATTTCTGAATAATAATACAGTAAATATATTGTATATTATATATACTAAAAAATACTAAAAATAAAAAAAAGGCCCATGCCCTTAGCCTATTTGGACATCAATATTAGCTTTAAACTATTTTACCAGCTAATTATTTCCAAACGTATACATACTCCAGGTATTTTTCAATACATTTCAGGCACGTTTGAAGAAGAATGGCACCATAATACTCAAGTCGAATTTCGAAATTTGTTAGCAAACTATCTCGATTTTTATCGCGGAAACGTCAAGTCGGAAATTCAAATATGGCATCAACAAAAATCAAAGATGTATTTGGTCTAAATTTATGATTACATAAGCTCCCATCTATTTGGAGAATCTCCGCCTCAACCGGGAAGTTGAATAAACAGGAATATTTTCCTATTCGATTTTTGTCTAGAGGCAGTGCTATAAAAGCATAATTTTCCATAATTTACCTTCAACAACCAATTTCCTACAACTTCAATCAACGCCAGCGTGCAAAACCTCAAACACGAATTTAAGCCTCCGATAACGAGGAACTGAGTTTACCCCGATCAGGAGCTCGCAGAAAGCTACCCTCAAGGTGACCATAAAAGATGAATCAAGGAAAAGCTCACGGCATATCGTTCACTTCTTGTTTTGATTGTATACCGTCCCCCAAATTAGCCTCTTGCCGCCAAATCTGTTTCTAATCTTATTTGAGGCACTACATTCGCCGCGATAAGACTCTGTGATCGATTTACTAGACGCATGGAATGTTAATACGAAACCGGAAGTAGACAATCACATGGTCCCTGTGGTTGTTACGTGGTTGATAAAGATTTGAAGAAAAAAAAGGGTAATGTCCCACTCGCTTGTTGCGTCTATCGCTTCGTGATGTATATTGATTGACCGTTGACACGAAGCATCGTTGTCCGTCGTTGTATATTTCTGCTATCGGCGCTCTTTGTAGTCGCTTCTTTAGCGTATATGCTTAAAAAAGGATGAGACATTAATAAATGTGTTTTCAATATAAATTGTCTCTTCCTATTGTTTTTAAGTAAGTAAAATATGTTTAAGTCAATATAAAATTTATAATGTGCTTACATATATGAATATGCACTGTAGGTAATGTGATAAGTCTTAACTAATTTATTATTACTGAGTGTTCAAGATTCATTAATACGCTGTTTACCATAGCGCTTAAGTCCTTATAAACTGTACTTAACATCTGACATTTATGTTTTTACTTATACTTGGAATTACTAGTCTACTAGACATCTACGTTTTCAAAAAAAAAAGAAGTTAAATTAGATTTTATTTTTTTAAGAATGCACATGTTTCATGAAAATCGATTTTATATGTTTCGTTTTCAACTACATAACGTCGGCGTTGTCGATTTACGTTGGTGCTTTCATCCAGCTGAACTTCCAGGTTTAGAATTCATTTGAATTAAAGTAGTGCGAGGCGGGATTAATCGGATCCTGCAACAGTTGTTAATAAGGAAATGTTCGAATCCCTAACCCTCTTACATAGATGCAATTACTTCGTGAACAGCAGATGCTGGAGAAAAGTATACGTCTTAAAGGTACAGTGCCACGCGACGTGACGACAAAAACAAGATTCAATTTCATTCGAGAGGTTGAGAAACCTAAAAGCTATACCAACTTCCTCCTCTTAAATTGAAATCAAGCGCAGGACAAATACCTAGCATTAATCTGGGATGGACGGGATAGAAAGTAGTCTCAGACTTGTGGGATACAATCAATGTGGAAGAAAGAATGGTTTCAGATCCACGCGGACAATGTTAAATGTTGAGATTTGAGAACATCACGTGTTGAGATTGTAGAATGTCACGTGTTGAGATGGACAGTGTCACATGTTGAGATTTGAGAGCGTCAGATGTTGAGGTGTACAATGTTTGTCACATGTTGATATTGTATAAATGTCACATGTTGTGATGGAAAATACATGCTGATATTGGAGAACGTCACATGTTGAGAGTATTGCACATGTTGAGATTAGAAAATACCACATTATTTAGATTATAGGCCGTTGAAATGGATAATGCCACATGTTGAGAATACGTATCAGAGAACGCTTTATCTTTAAGTGCACCTTCCGAATTTATTGAGACGATCTGTTCAAAGGGAACGATGTAAAGCAATTTATTGAGATGTATGTAAAGTGTCACTTGTTGAGAATATACACGTAGGACGCTTTGATGTCCGTGTTTAGAATGTTCTGAGAAAAGGTGATGGAATATTTTTACATTTCTATTTATTGAGACATATTCTAAATGTATTAGATACATACTGAAACGCACGCACGCACACACGAGCGCACACGGACACGTGCACGCACTCACGTAAACACGCATTCACGCACGCACAAACACACACAAAGACACACACACACATACATACATACAAACACACACACACACACACACACACACACACACACACACACACACACATACACTGAGGCCTATTGGTAACGATTAATTGAGATATAATGGGTAAAGCTCTTGGTCTGTCAGTATCAGAAGGTGCTGGCAAGCTTACCGCCACATTCAGCGTTACTGATGTTGAGGGTTTCCTCCTACCCTAAAACTGACAAGCCGTGACGTAAAGGATACATACGGAGGATTGTTTTGAGACGCCTACATGCGAGATACACTATACTAATAGTCCTATAACTGTAATAGTATAGACCCTACTATATTCGCATAGGCTATGCTTGTAATGCCATATTGAATAAATATATACTTTTTCTTCAACATCTGCTTTCTTACAGTAGTTGTGATTATTATCCTCTTAGAAAATATACAAGTTTACATATTTTCTTTAATTTGTTTTGTGTGCTTTTGTTATTTGATTAAAGTTCACAAATAAGAAACGTTCTAGCCAGGTAGTGATAATATGGATGGCTTATTTCTCTTTACAATGGGTAGCGCGACTTATTGCGCTCTAATTTGACCATTGATAAGCTGCAAATGCACGTGCATTCTCTCCAAAAGAGATAACATCGTGAACGACGGATGGATGGTACTAACCTTGCACTGTAGGCCTACATCGTTCAACAAGGGAAGTCACTCCCAGATATTGTCGTCTACCTGTTTCAAAACTTAATCTCGAGTAAATTAAGTTATAGCTTATTTCCAGGCGAAATCATCATCTGCATACCAGCACTAACAGCTGAAGAGGAATTCGATCAAAATGCGTGCTAGATAGACTGAATGTGTAAGCAAAACCGCTCTAAATCGCTGTTATTCACTCGCGTATCCTAATGATATAATCAAATCGTCGGTTTTAAATGTGTGTTTTAACGCACATATCTATTACATCTATCTTACGTAATCGGGCAAAATAAATCCTATGCAAGAGGCTGAATACATGCCGTTGTTAGACAGGTTTATCGAACAAAAGCTCGCAGTATCCAACAGACAAGAACCATAACTCTTACCAGTGTGTGTGTCTAACTTGGCGCATGTCCACCCACCTTACTAATTTGTCGTTCTTCTCATAAAGACATAGCCCAGTTCATTTTCCCACTGCACATGCTTTACATATGCTCAACTTGATGCAAAACACTCATTTATTTCCCATTTTGAGAGGATTGTCCTAATTCATTATGGCCTTGCCCATAAAGAGCGCTGTGGTACGAGATTCAACGCTCACGCATTTAATAGTTCTAGCTTTCAACCGAGTATCAATTCCAGCTAGAAAGAAGTTCAACCAAACTTAAAGAACATAGATATATCTGACCGGCAATTTCCCATCCATCAAGCTAAACTGGTGCCAGGGACAGTTCTACCAAATAGCAGACTATATATACCAAACATTAAGAAAATATACCTGACCTCAACTTAACCATCTATCAAATTAAGACATGTGCCAAGAACCATTCGACCAAGTGGCAAACTTCCGGTCCCGAATCGCAGGAAACGCATCAATACAGTTGAAGTTCATGGATACGAAATTTCTATACACTTGTGTGAATACAGACGTGGATTTATCGAGTTTCTTTCAGGTCACGAAAACCAGTCTTTATGTGTAATTGAATCGGAACAATTGCACTATTTGTTCTGCCCGGATCGCGCGGCACATTAATGCGAGCACGGGTGGTGAATTATAGCTAGAGTATTGTCAGACTGACAAGAATTTGGAGTAACGCAGGAGCGCATAAATATTGGGAAGTCTCGTTCGAAATTAACAGGGAGATTCTATGTAGAGGATGAACGGGATAGCAGAGGCCTTACTGGAATGTTAAGTAATTTGGTTCTCTTAACTTACTCTTTTTTTAATGTTTGGTAATTGTCGTGCAATTTGAAGAACTTAGGCTAGATGTAAAATTTGTGTTGAATTAGTCACACTCATATGTATTGGTTGAGTGATATATCCAACCGCCTTGAATATAGTTTTCTCCAGCAATACATATTCGTGCAATTTAAAAACAATTAGTCTAGATATAAATGTGTCTTGATCGTACGTAGATCATACACATTCAGTGATATATCCAATCGTCTAAAATGTACTTTTTGCCAGCAATGTATGGCTGTGCAACTTGAAGAAATTAGTCATTTAGGTCTTAGCCTATAACTTATCTTTTTAACAAACATCTAGATTTTAGTGTGTTTTATTCGGTGGTTAGTGGTCGTACAATTTTAAGAAATTAGTCTAGATGTAAATTTATGTCAAATAGTGATATATTCAATTGGTTGAGAAATATCCAACTGGTATTATGTCTGCCATGTATTTATTGATTCCATGAACATACTCGATGGAGTTAAAGAGCTACCCACAGAACAACGATTATATAACGATCATTATTATTAGCATTGTACTTAGTTGAATGCATTTGTATGCTCACATAACTATCCATTAGACTAAGAAAATGGTGTAACCTATTCATTGCAAAATACCGACGGGCACATCTTGACATTTTGGTTTAACCTAATCTCATCTATAGAAGATAATGAGGAAATCAAACCCTAACTCATACATCATCAGATGCCATATCAATACCGCCCAATGCCGACTGTGTACATACTGTTTATGCCATGTTTGAAGACCGTTTTTGATTGCTATGCAAATAATTTCAAGTAAACAAATCCCTTTCCAAAAAGACAGACGCCGGTTGACCAGACTGTAGACATTGATCGGGGGGTAATCCACAATTAGAAACTATAGGAACCTTGTTCTCCGACGCTTGTTTGCTTTATGTGCTTCTCGATCATCTGGAATTGCGCCATTGTTTGCCGTGTCATTACTTGCTGGACGTCTGATGGAGGTACACAAGCCACAATTGATGGTCACCGTCGGCGAATTGTAGAGGAAGCCGCCGTCAACGACGTCCAGACTAGGCGTAGCCAACGGTGCCAACACGGAATGGTATTCTAGTAAACTTGAGACACTTAGAAGGGGCTCTAATACAAACTGATGCTTCTATAAGTACAGTGGCTAAAACTATATGTGGACTAATGATAGAGATAGCCGTACACATTGAGGCTTCGTTAAATTCAATGGCTAAAACTGTATGTGGACTAATTATAGAGATACCCGTACACATTGAGGCTTCTTTACATTCAATGGCTAAAACTGTATGGGGACTAATGATAGAGATAGCCGTAAACTCTATACTGAGGAACAATATATCGTATCGTATGCTAGTAATAAGGAGGAAAATAGAGGGGGCTTGCTTTCATAGAGATGCTTCTTTGAGCTCAATTGTAAAAGTGTATATGGGGACTAATGATAGAGGTAGCCGTACATAATGACCCTTCTTAAGTTCAATTGTAAAACTGTATGTGGGTGGACTAATGATATAGATAACCGTAAACACTATCCTGAGGAACAATATATCATATCCTATGCTAGTGATACGGAAGAAAATAGAGGGGGGCTTGCTTACACGGAGATGCTTCTTTTATTTCAATGTCGAAAACTGTATGGAAACTAATGATAGAGATAGCCGTACACATTGATGCTCTTTTTCAGTTTCAATGGTAAAAAATGTATGGGGACTAATGATAGAGATAGCCGTAAACACTATACTGAAGAAATATATATCATATCCTATGATAGTAATACGGAGGAACATAGAGGGGAGCTTGCTTACACAGAGATGCTTCTTTGAGTTCAATGGTAAAACTGTATGGGACAAATGATAGCGATAGCCGTACAATGGCTAAAACTATATGGGGGACTACTGATAGAGACACTATGCTGAGGAACAACAGTGCAGATTTTAAGGCTAGAAAGATGGACGTGGGTCGGATGTAGCGCAGTGGTAGAACGTTGGACTTCGGAGACGAAGGTCCTGAGTTCAAATCCCGCCCCGGGGGGCCCAGCATCAATGGTCGCAGAACTTACATTTCTGACGCGATATTGATAGGATGCACTGTCTGTAGAGTGGCAATACAGATATCATCATTGGTCTGTCAGTACCAGCCGGTGCTCACAGGTTTACTGCAACATTCAGTGCTAAGGATGTTGCATGTTTCTTCCTGCCCTAAACTGACAAGTCGTGATGTTAGTGAAAGATTCAAGAAAGCAACTCTAAACCCCATAATACCAAAAAAAACGTGAACAACACTCTGAGTTGAGCATGAAATCGTACTCAAGAAAGTTTCGTAATCTTGGGGGGCCAGGTTGTGCATGGACTGAGCATGTCCTTGACCTCACGATCATAGCCGAGAGGTTTTGGGTGGAATAGGTATGACTTGAAGACTGCATATTATATTCTGGAAAAAAATACATTGCATTTCTGTATTTAGACCCATACCAAAAAAAATTAAACATTTCATGGGCCACATGATTAATGGAGAATTTTAATGTTTGTGCCCAAAGGCTTGAATTCAGATTTAATAAAATTAGAGTAGTCTCCCATGTGGTAAGCAGAGTTACTTCTCTGCTGTGACTGTGCAATAGGGATAGGACTCGAGTACTTCTACAACCGAACGAGATTACGAAACTTTTTTCCATGCTCAACTCAGAACTATGCTCAAGCCACTGAGTACGTACTCACTTGATATTTTTGCCGAGTTGGAGATTACGAAACTCTGTGAGTACATGCTCACCTGAGCATGGTGTTGAGTTTACAGTTGAGTATGTTTTTGACTTGAAGATCCAGACTCTTTCGATTGAACTGGACGAGTACCCAAACAGTTACAGAACTGAACTGGACTCGAGTATCCAGACTCCTAGTACGGAATCGAAACCTGGGGTGCGTTTAGGACGTGCTATATTTCTCTACGAAGTGCTACAATAGCCGTTCAACCAACACATGTAGTACTACGTAGTGCTACTTTTTACTTCGGCTTTTGATTCCGTAGTGTTTTGTAGGAAATAGTAGGAAACCCCAAAGCATGACGTGAATGGACTGCACGCATGCGCAAACCGATTTAATGCTATTTTCCTACTAAATCATTCAGCCTGCCACTACTTTTAAAAAAGTAGCATAGAGAAATGTAGCATATCCTGAACGTACTCATCCAACCTGGCCCCAATTTCTCGAAATAAACTTGAGTTTGAGATTTTACTCAGCTGAGATTTCTCCCATTGACTCAGTGCTGTAAAAATCTCAAAAGGAAAAAATCGTAGCTGAGCAAAATCTCAAATTCAAGTTTGTTTCGAAAAACTGGGGCCCGGACTCCTAGATCTGAACCGGACTCCAATACCCCCCTCTCCCCCTCCCAATTTATTATCTTAATAACGCAGCCAGGGCTCTACATTAACTTTTTATAGGCACCTGTCCCTGTACTGTGCCCTATTGGACATGTAACTATAGGTAAAAGGCTTGTTAATCTGGGCTCTCATGTCCGCCTGTGGATCATACCTGTCCTGGACAGGCGGACAGCCCTTACTTGTCCAGCCCTGGCTGCCTATCGTCACCTGTTTCTTTCTGTATGACCAGACATACTGTCCAACCCGGAGAAACCGGACCGAAGTCTGTCGTTCATGGCGCTGAAGACGCGGATCATCGAACTCCTCCAGAAGGCGCTGTACAACGAGACGGACTCCGCCAACACCCAGATGCTGCTCGGTGAGTTTTAACCTTCTGTATGCCACGGGCTACTTCAGGTGCCCTAGCGTGCCGCGATCCTGCTTACTTCAAAGCAAAACAAATTAAGGGCCGATATCCTTTTTTGGACTTTATACACTAGCATTACATTATTTTGACAACGAAGAATTTCCAGACTTCCGGGGGACCCAGGTTACCGTTTCTCGAAGCTCTCATACCCACTACTAGGCCATAGCGCTCTCGTAACTGCACGAGCGCCAGGTATAAGAGATCGCTACGAGAGTACAGTACGTATACAGTGTCCCCTCGATATAAGGCTGTTCGATACAGAGTGGATTCTGATATAAGGCTGGGTCAGATGTGGATCCCATTTTTAGTTTTGTTATTTACTTGTACTATCCTATAAGGCTGGGGGTTATGGACCCCAAATTCAGCATTATTTTCTCTGAGAAAGTGTACGTGTATCCGGATATACAAGTACAATTAGAACAAAAGAAACCATGGCAACGAGACCGGAAGAGGGGTATAAGGGATGATCGATATCCTCTGTTTGAAATATTCAGCACATGTCTTCTTTGGCAGGACATCGAGACGAAACTATAGCGTTAGCCGCGTAAACTAACTTTACACCTATACATAATATAAGTACGCCTTCTCCTGACCCTGTCATACTCGCTAACCATGCATGCATACATATATTACGATGGTTTAGGAGTTTCTCAACAATGCAACTTATGATTGAGCATAATATTGTAGACATCCGGATTCACAGAACTTTCACGTGCTTGAGAAGCCGGATGTAGTGCCGGAACTATACATGAAACAAGTACATGTATCATAATCAAGTGCCAACAAACTTGCATTTTTTCTAAACTATGAGAGTTACTGTTGCTTCCGTCCACGCAATTGTGTATAGTTAGCCTATAGGCTGTGATTGCTTACGAACAAACATATAGCCTCGTACATTATACTTTGGGGTACCATATATATTATGGTAGGAAGCAAATACATGCTACCAATAGGACTACTGATGTGTCGTGTAAAGAAATCTACTAAAGTAATGACAGAAATAGAATAGAAATGGGTCTTTTTTTTTCTAATGCATATCCAAAGTAACTAAATATTACGTATCTTTACTGAAGTACTACCTACTTAGAACGTCATAAAACTCAAGCGACTATTAATTTAGTCGAGTACTTTAGTGAAGACAATTTGAAAAATGTCAGATTGACGCTTAACCAAATCCAAACAGGACATTCACATAATATATTCAAATAATCTTTCTAAATATGTCATTATTACATTTACACCAAGCATCGATAGTTGTTAGCTTAAATGTATTTACAGTAATAGTTTTCATGAGAAAGTAAATAATTAAAGCAATAAAAATATATAGATCTATACAGTCAGTATTAAATTGCTTATAGGATAGTTGACAACAACATTGCCATTCGCAAAGTGACGGTGTCCACAACAATAAGGTTGATCGTCATTCGACAATACCAGTAATGACTCCAATGATCAGATGATGACATTTGTATACAAATTTTGATACGGTCCCCATCACAATGCACACGGAAAGCATGTGTATTCCAAATAGTGAAGCTATCCGTAGTTATAACATGAAATCTATAGTCTGTATTATATTTCTATGTATATCATTTGATTTATGTTAGTACTGACATGTTCAAGACATTACAAGATTTATAAACAACTACACATTTAACAGGTTGTTAACACAATAGATCGACATATGTTTAACTGCTATTTGAACAATTCATAAACATAGATATGAAATTTAAAGTATGATCGGATAAATTCATTTCCATTCTTTCTGAAATTACTTTAGTAAGTAATAACACATGGTGCTCTACATCTACTGTTATGCATGCTAGATCCCCTTCTTGAAGTCTCGCTTGCTATTGACGGATGGCTAATATTGTTTCACTTACCTGTCAGAAGCAAGGCAGTCTTCAACACGGATGGATACTCCATGACTGACACTGTTGTTAGATCCCCCCGTTACCCTCCCAGGCATCTGTTGTTGGGGTTATGCCGAACCGTATATACTAGTATTTAAAGTAGTCCCTTTCACACCTGCCGCACATGCGCAGTCCACGCTGGGTTGTCTTATGTCGTACGTCGCCTGATATTGTTATAACGTTAACAGTAAGACTGGAAATAGATATTGTAGTGTTAACCTTAGCTATGCTGTATTAATAACAATCACTGTAATGCATGGCACCCGTCCTTGACTCCAGCATCTTGACGGTTAAACGTGTATCTACTCTTTATTGCGGTTAAAGTATTATATTAAATATTATGTAATAGCCACCTACTAGTATATGGGCACAGTATATATGTACAGCTTACACGGTGTAAGGCGAGAAGAGGGCACACAGTTTACATATGTATCATACAGGTGGGTTTGAGGTCAGGTCATGGTATGCATATAGAGATATGTACATGGGGACTATTACAGAGGGACTGGAGTGAGCGAGAGAGTGCGCGAGAGAGTGGGATGATAGGAGAGAGAGAGAGAGAGAGAGAGAGAGAGAGAGAGAGAGAGAGAGAGAGAGAGAGAGAGAGAGAGAGAGAG
>JAUTBQ010178386.1:0-11181 GCA_032361185.1 Lepetodrilus ovalis
AGCGCTGAATGTTGCAGTAAACCTGCGAGCACCGGCTGGTACTGACATACCAAGGATGATATCTGTATTGCCACTCTCCAGACAGCGCATCCTAACAATATCACGTCAGAAAGGTAACCTTCGCGAATAATCTCAGCCCTACGACAGCCATAACTCAGTGTTAACGTATAGGAGCTATAACTCTCATAGCGTTACAATCCTTCCATGGAACGAGGTTGGGGTTGGTGTCGTGGTGGTGACAATGTCTTCAAATTGAATCTGGCCAGATGAGAAAGCAACAATGACCTTTCTGCTCCTCTGAACTGTGGACATAGTGGAGTGAAGTAATTATTGTTGGAATCAAAGATTTGGTCAGGCTGACTATTATGAGAAGAAGCAGGTCTCCACTTTACAGCTAGTTTCACACCACAGCTGGCTATCTCATCCATATCTTAACATCCCCGCAGTCCCAAGGTCATGGACATCCAACGGTAAAAACTTGTAATCAAACTAACTATTTCTTAATCAAACAGAATTATTTATATGGTAGGATTTGGAAGTGCGTCTAAATAATTTGGGAAAACAAATACATGTTGGTGCAGTTTTCTATATGTCAGGTCAGTTAATGAGATAAATCTGTTTGATCGATATAAAAAGCTAGAATTCAGATATTATTTAGGTTGAGTGAGTTATTGTTTTATGTCCCAGCGGGAATCTTTAACCCATACGTGATGATCAGATATTATTTAATAGCTATATCTTGGAAGATTGTGATTGAATTAGTGCTTTATGTCACAGCTGGAATAGTTCACCCACAGGCAACAAATATATCTTGGAAGAAAGGAGAGACATGAAAACTTGGACATATTTATTTCACAGAAATATTTTTTTAAAGTGGGTGGGTTTGCATTGCAATATATCAATGGTTTTAGATGTCTTACTATGGAATGAATAGATCATATTCGACATTTGAGCAAAATGAATTGAGATAAATCATTTAATTATGACATTAATATATCGTAGAAAAGCAACCTTCTTGTTAAAGGTAGATCGTATTTTGCCTATTACAACACAATTTTCAGTTGGTTGCTATGGTAACAGAACTACTACCCTCTAACCCATACCACATTAATAACTATATAGTTCAGAATGCATTGCCTGTCCCCAGCTTTCAATCAATCAAATTAGAATTAGAAGTCGTTATAGACACTCCTTTTTTTCCTGGCCAATAATCATGGGATGACTGAAGAATTTCTACTGTATATGATATCAGCATCATGCTTACATGTGCCTGCCCTGACGAGGAGCTTAAACACATTATCAGGATGACTGTGGAAGTCAGGAGCTTCTCCAGCATCCCTCAGTAAAGAGCCCTACTTTTGATGGATGGCATGTTCATGGTGTGTTTAGTTAACAGAGACCACCCCAAGAGTGATGCATTTATCACAGCTGTAGTCTAAGAGACATCCAGATAGGCAGAATGTATAACACATTCCTGCTTCGGTTCGATTGGACTAAATATGTATTAAAAACTGTTTAACACATTCATGCTTTGGTTCAATTGGACGAAATACATGTATCCTTAAAAAACTGTATAACACATTCCTGCTTCGGTTCAATTGGATTAAATATATCTGAAAATGTGTGCAGTACAGTGCCCCCTCGATATAACACGACCCGATACACAGCGGATTTGGGTATACGGCGAGGTCAGGCGTGGATCCCATTTTTATTTTCGTTATTTGCCTGAAATATTGTTTAAGGCGGGTACTATATGTCATGGACCCCAACTTCAGCATTATATCGAGGGGACACTGTACCTCAAAATGACCACAGAACAGTGAGTAATTATGGTGTTTAA
Source organism: Lepetodrilus ovalis (assembly GCA_032361185.1). Lineage (NCBI taxonomy): Eukaryota > Metazoa > Mollusca > Gastropoda > Lepetellida > Lepetodrilidae > Lepetodrilus > Lepetodrilus ovalis. Next base: position 1,841 of record JAUTBQ010178386.1, read on the forward strand.
TGTCACTGTGGGAATCTTTCACACATTTACTACGACCAAAAAAGCAGAGATTACCACACTATGGCTAACACTTTACAAACAAAACCCATGCATCTTGTGCTTCAGGCCAACACACATATTCTGTAATAATACAGGAAGGTCAGCCCTGCCAATTATCAACCTCCAACAGTGCAAAAACAGCTAGTATTTAAGTGCTGAAGTATCCGCTATTGAGTTATATACATATCTACAGCTGAAGGTATACTAACGAGATTTCCTTAGATACACCATGGTGCAAGAACGCCAAAGGAAAATAGATTTGTAGGGAAACGTGTCACCTAATTCTTGTGGAAATATCCATATTAGACATGCATGCCTAGTAATTTCTTCACTCCCGTGTCCATCAGCCCCTTCAATGTCACTGCTGTAAAACCTGTCTGGAAGCGTGATCACGGACTTGCGATTGATTATTTCTACCTGAATTATTTCTTTGAGTCACACTGAACCATGTCGTTGACGAGCAGTAGTGCCAAGAGCGATTTCATGAACAAATGTATTTAATCTTTCACCATGATTATTTCATTGATTGCTAGGAATGGCATGCTTGCTACTAATTCCAGAGGCGACTCATCCGTTTCAAAAGAACATACTTAAAGAAGGCATACAATCACGATTTGTTGACATATATCATGGTCATAAACGTAGTTGTACCTGAAAGTATGTGCATTTGATAATTTCTACAATGGGTTTTGAATATTTTAATGCATTTTTAGTCAAGCGATAATAGATACAAACATTTTTCTTCATGACACAAAATGTAAACTATTTAGAATTATATCCCAATGCATAAATATAATGAAGCTAAAATAAATAATAACCATATTCAGGTTGTTTACCATAAGTTTATACCCTCGATTCAATCAAAGTTCTTTATCGGGGGTTGCAGTGGAATTATGTCTACCATACAGAAGTGAAAAAGTCTTTGGAACTACAAACATGATTTTATATATGTCAATAGAGAACCAAAGCCAGTTTGTTTATTTCTTTATTTCCACACCATTTCCCACCTTATTTGTTTGGGTGCTCTGCGTTGTTTGAGGTATTCCTGCAATAACTAGGAGTGAGTAAATATGGAGTTTAACGTCGCTGCGGGTATCTTTCACCCATTTGCGATGAACAATAACTAGGAGCAATAGCAAAACCAACAAGCCAGGGCAGATGGACCGATTGCGGCAGTAGTATTGTACGTAAAGGGAAATTGCACCTGTATCTTTCGCACTGATGAAACCCAGACTCTCTAGAGGTTAATTACTGACCATCCCATCTTGATTACACGTGTTCCTATTCCAACCAACCAGAAAAGTCCCATACAGCAACAAATACTATTAACCCTCTCCATGCTGCGGGCAACCGGAGATGCCATAAACAGCAGTATATGTACATAATAAGGGTTAATCCAGCAGAGAAGAATACCAAAATAAGCTATTACTGCCCACATCATTACATGGTCTTTTTTATCGAATAGTATTAACAGCATTGAATATTAATTATCTACATAATTCATCATCTGATCCTCTTAAAAACAACAAAAATGTGGACAAATACTACTGAAATATTTAAACGTGTCATTACACATGGTAGGAGTCTATTAATGCAATACTCTTCCATGAAATTGTCGATCCAGGCATCCATGGAAAGCTGATGGTGGGTTCACGTTACCACACAAGATGGGGGTGACATCATGGAAATCAATATCCATATAAAAGAATGAATTTATCGGAGCAAACATGTTTTCTGAAATGTAATATTCTCCAGCAGACAACAGTGGCTGAGCACGACTACAATAAATGTCTATCGAGTTCCAAATTGATGAGATCAAGACTCTGCTGATGTCCTGGGTAGGATATATATATCTATATATTACGTCCAGTCTAAATGACCCTGGCTCCATCTCCTGCCTTCTTAATAACGAAGAGTTCTCTTTCCTTGACACATCCCTGTAAGTTAATAATGGCCGGACGTTTGCAAACACGAGCTCCCACCAGCTTGCAGGACAAGAATATTAGCCGTGATCCCGTCTGTGTTTGCTCATCAAGCCTCATTCAGATTCCACAGCGTCATGCATCTTTTGGCAAATATTAGAAGTTATCACTTCGCCAATGTCCAAAGGGAATCAGATTCGTGTGATTCAATTCTGATGACAAATTCAATATGGCCGTCGCTGCAAAGTTGGGACGTGTCTGAATGATAGAGTTAATATGATCTACCAATGGCCCTTGGGATGTCGCAGCAAATATTTTCTCATCGAATAAAGTTCCGAAACTCGGCACGACGAAACTGCCAGGGATGTAATTGATACGAAAAAAATTAGAAAAAAAGACCCTGTCAGTTTACGAAGCTTCCCGACTTTCAAATGGTAATTTTTTTGGTCAGAATTTCTGAAACGAAAAACTGAAATTGCTCATTTATTTATAACAATAGTTCTGTCACTTCTTAAAAGATTTATCGACGATCGCAACTTCCAATATCTTTAAGTAAACTCCTCCAGACGTGTTGAGTGGTGGTGGACATCGAGTGGAAGTTTGCTGCAAGACGGACAAACAAAAAGCTCCGACGGAAGTGGAAAATGGACGTCTTTTTAGCGGCATTGAGCATCAGAGAACATGGGAGGAGCATAAATGGACATGTTTTCATCTGGCCGATATTTAGACGTCGGCTGGAGGGAGAGCTATGATCAGAAGTGGATGCAAATAAAGGAAGTGCTGTAGATTTGCTCCCCTGGCTGATATGACGAGAGTGCGTTCCTGATGCCACGGCGTCTTGTTGAAGCGTGCACAGCACCCATACCCTTGTCTACAGGTACAAGTATAGCACAGCGTTATGAATTGGGGAGTCCCAAGACTGACAAGGAAGTATTGACCAAGCATCCCTCTTGAATCTATGAGTATTCCTACACATATAGGTGTAGCATTATTATTATTAAAAAAAAAAAATTGAGCGAGTTATTGTTTTCGGTTTATTATTAAAAAATAAATTTGAGCAAGTTATTGTTTTTGGTTTATGTCACAGCTGGAATCCTTGTGATGATTATTCAATATGTACTGTGCTCCTCGACATAACATGGTCCGATACACAACAGATTCGGATATAAGGTTGGGTCAGACATGGATCCCATTTTTTATTTTCGTTATTTCCCTGTAATATCGTATAAGGCAGGTACTATAGGGTGTTATATCGACTTCAGTGTTATATCGAGGGGACACTGTATATTGATCTTACAGGATAGCCTTTATTTTTCATGAAATCTTGAAATACAATTGTCCACGAAGTATAAAATATTATGGTTATTAAGGAATGGTCTCTGCATGAATACCTCGGATTATGGCAAAAGATTCTCATGCATAGCATCAAATCAAATATCAGACCGAGAATCTGCCAGGATGGTGATGATAACGGCAAATCTGTATCAATATTGGAAGGCAATGTAATGTGCAGTGAATATCCATATTTAACCTTCCACATTTTACGCCAATTATATAATGCAAGCCTTTTACACAGAATGAACAATGAAGTAATGCTTGCAATGGGATATTACACTACCACATGAATTATTAACAATAAATCATGAATGTTTTATGTAACATTATGGAATATGATGAAAATATTTGCACTGGATACATGTAAAAGACAACACTCCATGGAATATCTTGCAGGAGCATGGTATGGTTTTGATTGAATTATTGCTTAACGTCGCAGCGGGAATATCTCACCCATAGGCGACGACAGCATGGTATGGATACACTTTTTAATATATAATTTGCCATGAAAACATTAATGTATTAATCCAAATGGCACTGTAATACAGTGTCCCCTCGATATAAGGCTGTTCGATACAGAGCGGATTTGGATATAAGGCTGGGTCAGATATGGACCCCATTTTTACTTTTTGTTATTTACCTGCACTATTATATAAGGCTGGTACTATAAGGCTGGGGGTATGTCATGGACCCCAAATACAGCCTTATATCGAGGGGGCACTGTACATGTAATTGAAAACCGAGCAGGTTAGTATTAAAAGGTAATACAAGTCATTGCTATTGAAATAGACTTGATTGATGATGACAAGAAGTCCATGAAACTGATGAAACTACTGGATCTGCCTCAGACATTAATGACCAGTTATTGACTGGGAACAGTGCTTATTACCTTTCTAAATGCCCTTGCAGTCATATGAAAGTGTCCATCATATACCCACCCTAGCCACATACTACTGTCCCATGTTCGCATGAATGAGAAGGGCATCAGTGGGTCACTGAGTTGGACGCTGTTCTAACACAGACAGGAAATGATCATCAAGGACCCATTAATACACAGGACGCAATGTTATTGAAAACTCTCCAGTCATCTGAGAGTGTAATGAAGCCTCTTGACGCTATTGAGGTCAAATATTGGGTAATTAATAAATATGGTATTTCCATGTTTGTTCTAAAGAAACAATGTTGGACAGAAAGTTTTTAAAAAACTGTTTTCCATTTTGTTTCTTTCTATGAGAAACTTTTATAAGAAACTGTAAGTGTTGTTTTGCCAGAAGCAACCACAGCAAAAAATAATTTTTTTAAATTACACCCCCCCCCCACACACACCCCACATATGCATGCATGCACACACACTTCCTAAGTGATGTACAAACACAAATATGTTAATGAAAAGACAGAAGACTGATTGATGCATTATGTTGCTGCAGGAATAGTTGCACCCATACACAGTGATTAAGCTATAAATGATATATGAAAATCATGACAGCACAATGCAAAAGAAAAGTAAAAAAATCCCCATCTATTTCTCTGATGTATACATCAATATCTTTAATTATTATTTTTTAAACGGATAATAATTTATAGTTAAATGTGATGTAGAATTGTAAATGTGCTTAAAACACACATTCTTGAGAATCTTCAGCTATTTATGGATTTCTACAAGTACATTTAGTTCACGAGTAGATGCCATCTTGACAGTTTGAAACATTTCTAAGTAAAATTATATGAAGTTAATTTGGCATAATGAGACAAAAATTCTCTCCAAATACATCCCCATTAATACTTATTTTCAAATCTTCGAGAAAATTCAGTCATTAAAGACTTAATTAAAAATGTAAATCATTTTCTGATGTCAGAATACAGTATGATGAATTACTTTAAAGGAAAACTGATATCAAAATACTTTATCAACACACGCAAAAAATTATCGTACAAATTAAACAGAATTAGTGATATTTTATTATACAGTGTCCCCTCGATATAACACGGTTCGATACACAGCTGATTCGGATATAAGGCGGGGTCATACCTGGATCCCATTTTTATTTTTGTTATTTACTTGTACTATCGTACAAGGCAGGTACTATAATTGAACACAGTAGAGAACCTAAAGTCTGATAAAACATTTCCTATACAAGTTATTTGATAATAAAGAGCTTTTAGTAAATATAACACAATTTGATGATTTACTAATGTAGACATTAAAGGAAATGATTCGAGATTGAATTTTGATACATTCCATAAGTCTGGAGGATGAAGTTTTAATGGCTAATTAAAAAAACACACAACAAAATCTAGAACCATTTCATCAGCCCCCCCCAAAAATCACTTAATAAATGACAGAAAGATAATGTTTACATTCCAGATAAAAATAAAATATCCCAGTCCATGGATCTTGATTCTCATGTTATCACCCAACAATGACAGTTGTATTTAGCCAGTATCTTCAGTCACTTAGTCACATGTGTATTTAACAATCGTACCCATTATGGTGTCATTATGGGAGCAAATCCAAATGAAACTGACTTAGCATTTCCCAATGACGTTAAACCGAATGGTTCTTCAATAACCAAACGAGCTTGCAATAACCTGACTGAAATCAGTAACCATGGACAAACTACTAATGGCTTCCTCTATTGGGACAATCTCGTGGTCGTAGATCAACTGCCCTGTCGATGTCAATGTTTACCTGCGGACGATATTCCTCCAGAGTCAGTACTGAACAGACCCCACGGTACATTACGGAATCAATCAGTATCTAGTTTGTAAGTAAACTACCTGAGGCAATGATAAGCCAGCTCTATAAACAAGAAGACAAGACTAAGCATTGCATGTAAAAGTCACACTTTATAACCTCAACATGATGATCATTAACAATCTGACCAGGACATCATCGACGACCATCAATGGCTTTTCGACAAGGATCTAACTCAACATTTCATTTATCTCGTTCCCAGCGAATTGAAGAGGTCTTTAGTTTAGAATACGAGATGGCCTCAATTTGGCATAGTCACTTTGGGAAGGAGTCTGAATATTTTCTGGATGTAATATTGAAGGGAAATAAATAGTAGATATGTGCCACATTCATGAATCAACTGGTATCAATATTTTTATATGATAACAATATCTTATTTTTCTCCCTTGACCCAACATTTGGAAACCTTGAAAAGTAGACATTTATCATTTTCATATCTCAATGCCAGCAAGATTAGCATTACTAACAATAGCTAAATCGTATGAAAGTTTCAATCTATGAAAGTTTTTCTTTTGAAATTGGGTTTTTGAGCTGCTCTCATTTACAATATCACAGCTTGTCAGTTTAGGACAGGAGGAAACCTGCAACACCCCTTGCATGTTGCAGTAAACCTGCTAGCACCGGCTGGTACTGATTAGATCAGTTATTTCATAACAAAATTGTACTCTTAACCTTTTTACTTGCTGGAGACAAACATAGATGCCATAATAATGATTAACCCTCTCCAAGTTGATGTGCAATTGCTGCTCTGTAGGGCATGTCCAACTGCCCCCAGCAGAAAGAGTGTTAACGAAGAAAGGAGAGGGTTAATTGCTGTCAAGAATTTTTCCAATTGTCACCAAAAGCAGAACTAAAGATAATTAGGTTTTACTATGTGTTCCTGACACTGCACAAGCATTCATTTGACCTATTGCCTGACAATGAGCTGATCCATCAAAGTCTATGTACGGTATGTCAAATGTTTCAGAAAGATAAATGTCACGACATGAAGACCAGACAAGTTGCATCAAAACCATGGATGAATGTTTGGTAACATTGGATGTCAGTAGGAAATTGATTCATCTAAGCCTGGAGGGGCTGTACAAGCTTAAAGTGGTCCTGGAACTGTTAAGATACTGCTAGGTAGTACACCTTCAAGCCAGGAACATCTCAGAACGTGACAAGCATATTCGCCTTTTCAGAAAACCTAGCTTCATAAATCAAATTTAAAATCTTACATGTATTTCATGAAGTTCTACCAAAGAAAAATTAAAAAATTATCAAAATCTCCAATAACAATAATAACTTTCCAATATTTGGTTCCAGTTTGTTGGTAACTTGATAAATACAGAATTTCTAATTTCAAACCAAGTGACGATGATACTCTGTATGACAGCAGTAACGTGAGCTGATGTGCAAACCAATTGGTTTAGATAGCCACAGGGTTTTAAACATGGAGCAGGAAATTGAATTGTCTAGCTAGAATTTTCAAAGATGAATAACACTTGCTATCAATGCTGGTTGCTATCATTTCAGGTTCCGCCCGCTATCATCACTGGCTTCAAGAACATGACAATCCTGATAGAGGACAATTTGATAAGAAAAAGTAATTGGTTCACGCATCTGCTACAAATTAAATACAATTTCCTCGTACTTTTTGTTTTATTTCCTTCCTTGAATATCCTCTCAATGGAAAGCTCCCTTTTTTGATTTCCGACAGTTCCTTTTGTGGTTTTACCAAGTTGCCGGAGTTCTAGTCGATCACTAAATCAGTTTAGGCAGGGAATTTTCAGGGATAAGGAGTCCTTAAACTTAATTTGCTGCCAGTGAAAGTTCCAATGTGGGCTCTGAAATTGCATATTAGGTCTCCTTATCCAGACATAAAAAAGTTTCTTACGAGCACTTGAGAAGAATGGCTGCCACAGTTGAGTGCACAACATAACTGATGTGGACACTGGACATAACAAAAGAATTAGATAATTCAAACTTGTTCAGTTTTTTTAAAGTGTATCTCTCAAAAAGAATAACATAATTCTGGTAGTTTGATGAACGTTGTTGAGATTTTTATGAATCATATGACAATCAAGAGTAAAGTAGTATTCAAATGACACAAACCATGGAGATTTGAATTGCAGTGCAAACTTGGTCCTGAAAAGGTATACATACTGGATGAAATGATTGACAAGTAATCATAATTGACAGCAGGGGGGTGGGATAGGAAGGTAGAACCATGAAGTTTCCAGTTTGAATCCAATCCGAGGACATGGTGTCTTAAAACCATGGTGTCGACCAATTTCACATAGTGAGTGAGTGAGTGAATATGACGATACGGGATCACAGAGAGAAGATTGGGATGAAATAGTAGAATCCAGTTGTAATTATTTGTATCAGCATTGGCTGATGTGTTAACAGAAACATAAAGCTGTTGTTGATTCTCATTCCACAATAAACAGCTCCTTTTCTGTTTATCTCAATTCTTGCTTTTTCATATCTCTCTCACTTTCCCTTGCTTGCTCTCTCTCTCTTTCTCTTTCTCTCTCTGGCAAGCACACATGCACTCATGCATGCACGCATACACACTAAGAGCCTTGCTTGTATACTACATACATGGTGAGACTTGTGATGAAAAAAACACCAGTTTCAGTCAGTTTCACACGTAACTGACGATGAATAACGAGCTTCTTCTGATGTCTTAACCACAGGTGTACAATAAAAGCATGTACATTGGCATAGACCTTATATCTCGTTTACCTGCTGTGCGATAACGAAGCAGTACAGACGTTCTGGCAAACACTACAGCTTGCAAAGTGATATTATCTAGGCCACAAATACTAAAAATATCATAAAATTATATTTAGAAAATGTAATTGATATTTCTATTTTTAAGGGAACAATTTCTAATATCTCATTTTACATACCGGTATATGTAAAGCGATATTGCTGAAATGATGACCAGATTATGTTACAAAGATATTTACACAAAATGACATTTGAGACAATTTCTTTTATATAGAATGTATTATTTTGAGTGAATGCAGTAGAAATTAGCAGTTATGGACAGAATACGACTTCCTGATAAATCAGTTTGCTAGAATTTCCAGTAATGCTTGCATAGAATTCAATATGCCAACATAACATTTCATAAACACAGCCCTGTTATAATGATAAGTATACTATTCGCTTATCTTATTCCTTAGTCTATGCAAATTTACAATTTCAGAAAGATTTGCTATACATCATATACAGTGCCCCCTCGATATAAGGCTGTTCGATACAGAGCGGATTCGGATATAAGGCTGGGTCAGATGTGG
>JAUTBQ010178397.1:0-11181 GCA_032361185.1 Lepetodrilus ovalis
TCCACATCTGACCCAGCCTTATATCCGAATCCGCTCTGTATCGAACAGCCTTATATCGAGGGGGCACTGTATTATCAATTCTTCGTATTCAGTTGAGATTGAGTTGAACAAAACAAATATAGACATTGAATAGCGCCTATCTAGAATGAGATGCATCCTCAGAGGACTGTGTAACTAGGTGGTACAAGGAGGTAACCCTAATTCCAAAAGGTTGGAGTTGCGGTTACCTCAGAGTTACGCCATTTCATACAGGAGAGCAATGGTTCTGAGTGGACCGTGTGTGTTCAGTGCCTGCGATGACCTATCCAGACTTACCACCTCTGTAATGGATTGGATAGCAGCAGGGGGGACGACTTCTGATTGCTGTGTATGTCTCATTGACAGGAAAACATTCCAAGCCTTCCCCATGATCTCACCCGGAGAGAATTATGATGTACGATGAATGGTATTGGACGCGTGTTTTTGACCGATGTATTCCAGTAGTGGATCACAATCTGGTTTCTATTAAAGCTCTGCTGTGTGTGGTGTGACGGACTAGACAGGACCTGGCCTGTAGCCGCGTGCTGATTGGCTGATGATGAACGGCCGGAACTCAATTATGCTCGCGTTCTCGTTAATTGGTCTACAGAGGTGTGCTGTCATTAGTCAGGAAGTTTATAATCACCCACTTTCCATTCAGAAGCAAATCCTTGTCGGCCGTTTATCCGTTCACATAACTCATCAACCATGAACCTTGAATCATGTCGCGAATATTTACGCCGTAGAGTGCTTTTGCTTGTTTCTGTCATTGCGCTTTACTCATTAGGCACAGATGATGGTGTGACGGAACACATAACGCTTGTTCAAATCCTGATCTGTTCCTGGTACTACAAATGGGAATGAATTTCACAGATTTGTGGAATTCCATGACTTTTAAATATAGGTGTTGCTTAACTCTTTCACTGCTTGAAGCAGATGGCAATGCCCTATAGACCAGTGATTGTGGTTAACTTGGCTTAGAGAGGGTTAAATGTAGAGATGAGTATTTAGTGGTTGGAACAGGTGGTTAACTACTTTTCCTTTTTCGAATTGATAAACCTCGTTTTCAAAACTTGCTATATGTATAGAGCAACTAATCAAACACTTCTGAATACCTGCAATACATCAGGACAACATTTGTACAAATTCACCATAAAACTTTTCCTTTCTTCTTGGGTTCCTCTGTAGGAGGCTGTACCTCTAAGACAGCCTTATATCCAGTCTCAGCAATGGTGCTGTGTGTGGCTAACGTTGGCGTTAATGTTGCCTTAGAGTTATGCTGTTTTGTACAGGAGAACCCTCCAATGTAACTATTTTCCCTGGTGGCATGTCTATTGTTGTGTTCCCAGTATAAGCAGGTGAGACTCACATTAGGCGTGTGGGGACAGGTGTTGCTGTACTGGGATATTCCAGGCATGCTTTGTAGGAGGCGCTGTCTTCCTTCTCCTCCCACTCGCCACTTCCTGTTCAAACAGGAAGTAACCCGACACAACCTCCTCCTGGCTGCAGCTGGACAGTGGTGACTGGGAGGGTGCTGCTGGCTAGGATCATGAACATTGCTTAAATTCAGTTGTAGCATTACATTTGGTTACTCCCGACAGAGGGAAATTCTGTCTGGAAAAATCTGAGAATTGGATAAGGTGAAGAAAACTCAGTTGAAAAGGGGGACTTTACTTTGAAACTGATTCTGTCTGATGCAAAAATGTAATTTGTCATGTCATTAAATATAATTGAATAGGACATATTCTTTCATATTTTTACATCCACAATACAATCGATTTGTTCATATCGTCCCTAAAGTAGAAACCAGCAACAATAAGTAATTACCAAAAAGAATAAAAAAACAAAAAAAACAAGCAATAAGTAAATAACTTAAAATAAAAAAATAACTTCCACACAAAACAACAACTCATTTATAATCGCAGACATTATCCTGTTTTGTTCAGCTATTTTCATTTTCCTTGGAGATATAAACTATCAAGACTTCAAATCAGGAGAGTTACTTCCTGTTCATGACAACTACATGTATCTTTTCGCAGTGATATGATACTCTGTCATCTCTCACTGTACTGACCAATCAACACGCAAGACAAATGTTCCGTTCTGCCGAGTCACTATCTCGCTGTGCACCTGTTCCTGGAGTGAAAGTTTCCGTTTGAGTCATTTAACTCTCTCAATCCTGAAGCCAACCAGAGTTACCCTAAAGAGTGGTGCATGCACCTAATCCAGCAGGTTAAATTAAAGGGATAAAGAGAACCTTAATTTATTGAAAGCATAAATAAGTGCTGATAAGACACCTTGAACAAAGATGTTTTTTTTATGGAACAACGTTAGATAAATCAGCTTCTTTCCATTGGTTTGATTTAAACAATATTTATTTCCCAAATGAAAATACATACATAGTAACATACACATATAAGAATGGGAAATGGATCGGCAAACAGGAGGTTTATGTCCACACTGTGTGCTATTGTTGGTGTGCAAAGCACATGCGTTGTTTACAATGGTGAATGCACCTTTAGTAATCAGTTACTGTGCAAAATGCAATTTTCAAAACATTGTTCAACAAAAGAATTCTTTTTATTTGGATGGGTTTCTTGGGCATTTAATGGTTGAACATGTGCAAACATAACTCAATGTATGACATAAATAATAATGAATTCATAATAACCAACAAAGGTAAAGTCACACTATATTTGCCTACACCCTTTACATTCTGTTTGTCCCTTTATATGAAAAACCTTTCATTTTAGGAATGAATGTTGAATCATTGAGCATTCATCATGCCATGAAGCTAATGGGTCATGAGGCTAAGTTCCATCAACTGTTATTATTCACTGTTAAAGCTCAAAGCATGTATTTGTTGTACAATGTTGGATGCAATGTGTTGACAGAGACCAGATGGTGAAGGAGTGGGACCTGGCCACCATGACCTGTGTCAGAGCTCTGCAGGGTCACAAGGCCGCAGTGAGAGACGTCCAGGTCAGTGACACCCGGGGACATCAGGGCTGGGTATTTGTGGGACAGGGCAGGGTTGGGAGGGTAAGGTGGGTAGGGTATGTGTGGGACAGGGCAGGGTTGGGAGGGTCAAGTGGGCTGGGTATGAGTGGGATAGGGCAGGGTTGGGAGGGTCAGGTGGGTAGGGTAAGGAATGCTGGTGATGGAGATTGGTGGGGTGGTGATGGTTTGTGATGATGGGGATTGGTTGAGTAATGATACGAATGGGTGGGGTTAGGGTGGGTTGTGATGATCTGGTTTGGTTGAGTAATAATGCGGATAGGTGGTGATGGTAATAGTAGGATCAATGGAAGGAGAGGGGATGTGTGAGTAGATGGTGCTGTGATATGGTAGTATGATGGCACCAACAGTGGTTTCTCTACTGACTATCTGGATAGTAGAAAACAATATTCCTGGTTTCTGTAGTGTAAGTTGTTTTCAGGACTGGAAGAATGCCCAAATAATAGTTTTATGTTGTGGCAGAATACTTGACATTTAATCAAATCAGATGTAGCTGGTAGATGTGTTTACTAGACATATTGCAATAAGTTCTATATTCTGTGGCTGCAATCATGTATGGAATCACTTGCCATTTTCCACTCTCTTAAAGGTGTGACCATACTATGACAGGGTTGTGCATTGAGAGCTTCACTAATATATGTATACGTCTACAACGTGAATCATGTAAACAGACGTTATCAGTAGAAGCAGGTTTCTGTGACAGGGGCAAATGTTGTTTGTAACTCTGGGTGCTTTCCTATTTTCCATCCCAAATACCTTCCGCTGCTGATAGGTTCCCAGCAGCGTGGATGTTGCGGTTGGCCCAAGCCAGTATTTTTGGCTGGTTATCTCCCTTTGCAATCAGACAATCCTATGCACAGGTGGGTACAAGATGGTAAAAAAATGCTCTAACTTGAAGATTTTTGTGAACATTGCCTGTTGAAGAGGACGTATGTGTGACTTGGGTAAACACGGTGAAACACGGTGGCGAGGTGTGATTGCCAAGCTGCCACATAGCTAACATCTTGCCCACACCTGGTCACCTGACGCAGAACACATGGCACTAGGATTGACCAATCAGCAGAGACGGCACATGTCTTCAAGGAGGTTCAGCCTATCGGATGTTCTCTTGCATGAAGACAAGTGGGGGTGCCATGGTTAGTGTGTCAAGTGCCGGATCAAACAATATGGTTTCACTTCGGTATTAATTATTGTTGAGATATTGGGATTTGAATGTTTCATGTCTCAGTATCGTACAAGAAACCATGAAATGTGCCGGACAAATATTATATTTTTAGAATTTAATTTTTACCATGCCAGTCGATAATTAAAGCACACCAGATACACGGACTGGTTATAATTATAGCCACATCAATATACGTCACTGGTCTGATTTTGATACCGTAACATATGCTATATATAATCAGGTTTACAGAATGATTATGGAGAAAATTACTATCATTTAAGGCACCAAATCAAGTTTATTAAAACAATATTATTTCGTGCATGTATATAATCTATCTAACCATAGCAAGTCTGAAACTGCTAATTCTGATGAATAGTCTGGAAAACTTGTTTAATATGACTATTTAGAAGTTAATGCATATCGTGAAATACGTTTTTCAAAGCGTGAGTAATGCATGTTTGATATTCTCCCCCATGTTGTGTCATGATCCACGTGAAGTCTGTTGATCACCTGCAACATTCATAGCCAGTTGTCTTGAAAATATTACCCTCTGAGATGGAATATATCTACATGTTACCGTAGCCTCTCCCATCTGGTCGTCTCTGCTAATTGTATCTGTGGAGAAGAACAGCTCTATCACGTGACAACCAGACAACATTAAAGGATGTACTGTTAACTGATGAAAAATGACCTTTATCCAAAGAACTGTAAGAGATAGTTCATGTTGCTTTCGTTCCCGGTTCTGTGCTATACATTATACTTGGTCTTTCTTCCCTTTTATTTTTTTTTTACGTCAAAGTGTTGACAATGTGTTGTCATCTGGGCTTTATTGGTGGCAAAATATGTTTGCACAAATGTTTGGATTTTTTCTGCAAGTTTTCAAACGTGGTTCATGTTAGTGTCTATGATTGGGTCAGGTGCAAACTCTTGCCTTGTAAATGTGGCTGCCAAATGGAAACATTGGGAAAAAAATGCTTCATACAGTCTCTCTGTGATACTTCATGTGCTGGTGTGATATGTACAATATGATACAAATTTCAGAAAAACGGCCGTGAGGCAGACTTTGAATTAATGTGTTCCACGTGATTGTGAGAGACAATGAAACTCAGAATCAACACTTGTTTGAACATTCGACAGCTTTCTTGTATGATTGGACAATGTTTTGGATGTTCACGTGGCATGAGTATGTTGTTTGTAGGCATGGGGCGGAACTGATACAATCCCAGGTATCCTCACTCATAGACATTCAATGTTACCAAGTAATGACCTAGCCATTTTGTCTCTGATTGGCTCGATGACATTCATTTTTTTTATTCATCTTAACCTGCTGGCCAAAGTAGTGTTATTGAACTATGAGACAATTAAAGTCGGTCATTATAGACTCATTCTCATGAAAGTAGGACAACTGCTGTCATCAGTGTTTCGGTAGTTATACCTGACCCCATGCAACCAAACATCAGCAAGTTTTGTAATTTCTAAACAAAGGTATTCATAACAAGTAGAATGGTATATAGATTGTTGGGTTTCATGTTTGATTATTGTTTTTAAACAGCCCTTGACATGTCCAACATGGTCAAAATGGCATGTCATTGACTTTTTTAAGCATATCTACAGCCATATGTTGTCTATTTAAAGAATTGGAAATGCACTGAAATTCCTCACATTCAGTACACTCTAGGATGACTTAAAATAATAATACCTATCCTGTATAAAAACTAAGTACGTTATTTTCCTGCACAACCTTTAGACCGTGTCATAAAAATCAAGTACATGTAATTTACGAGTCCAATATTTTGACATATAGAGCATGGTTAAAAAGAAGCGAATATGATTAATTATTACATTATATTATATAACATAACTTAGATATTTGTAATACAAAGTAAAACAATCAATAAGAATATTCAAAGTGTTGCGTTTTAGGGTGGTAATATCTTTTTAGCGACGGTGATTTTTTTTTTAATCATTTACGGGTCAACGACTGTTTCCATTGCCATGGCCTCATTATTGGTTTTCATTGTAGGCATAAATATGATCGGATACTAGGAGAATGTATCATTTAAAAAAAAAAATTGAACTCGACAAGAACTATTAATGAAAACCAGAAATCCATCATTATGTTTACTGGTTGCAGTATGATAATAATTTACAGGACATCATTTACGGGACATCATTTACGGGACATCCAACTAGTAATTTTTCGCGTCAGGTGGTTTTAATTTTGTTACATGGTGAACAATTACATAATTATATATCACTCTGGATGTCCGTGTGAAAGTAAATAGAATTTCCCGATACTTGCGTGCATTGCTGAAGTGGACTACTTACCAAGCGACAATCCACAACAACTGCCCAAAGTTTCCTAAGTTACAGAGAATGAGTCTATAGCCAATATCATACAGTTGTCGATTTGACCAATAGTAATGTGTGCGTTTATGTTGCATTAAATTCATGCTCGAAAACTTGCTCATAGCACTAGCTTATTACCAAAGTCAATGGATCGCATTTCACCTTGCTCATAGCACTAGCTTATTACCAGAGTCGATGGATCGCATTTCACCTTGCTCATAGCACTAGCTTATTACCAGAGTCGATGGATCGCATTTCACCTTCTCAACTCCTTGGGGAGTATTCAACCCAAGCTGCCATTTCAGGTGCTAGAAGAAGAATTAACTGTTTTTCTTTCCTGAATGTATCATGTCTGGGCAATTGTGATTGCCTACAGCAGAGAAAGGGCTAATTTATACTGAGGTGTTCATTCTTTAACCCCCAAGGATGGAATTATCGGCAGAGAAAACTAAACCTACTGACAGCTCGAACAAATTATACTAAATGCAAGTCTGACAGTACGAAATACTTACACACTGAAAGTGAGAAGTCAAGTCATGTCAGGATACCCTCTCTGTCCAGGCTCCAGCGCTTGATGCTTTTTGAATGTGTATTTAACCCTCTCCCTGCTGGCTTAGGCACATACACTGCCCTATGAGACATCTCCAGTAGCCTGTAGCAGGGAGAGGGTTAAATAGACAAATTATGTTAAATGTAGATGATAATTGTGTGATGTGGAGTCTATAACTAACAGGTACAGCATGTTTCTGCAATACTGAGACCACTTCTATTCTGGTTCCAACTCAAATCTGAATGGGTGAATGAGTTAGTATTTGCTTCAGACGTCAAAATGGAAATTTGCACATTGCGGATTCATCACACAAAGAAACTGGCAGTATGACAGGGTGCTGGCAAATCTTTCAGAGAAATAGCTTACAGACAGGTAATTTATTAAAGTCTGACATCAAATAATGTTAATACCAATCAACTACAGTAGGCACATCTAGTATTCATGTTTGGTTAAGGTTAGGACAACAGTCCGGTTTAGTTGTGTTGTGTCAAAGTTATTGCCCTTGGTAAGAAGAAGAAGAAGAAGATGGGTCAAGACATATTACATATACCACAATAGGCATTCCATGTAGAATGCACAGTTGATATTCTTATCACTTACGGTATGTATAAATCCACATAATAAACACATTTCAGTCAAATTTGGACAAAACTGCAATTGACATCACAAATATTTAAATTGTAAAATCATGTTTTTTTGTCTTCAACATGTACATTCCTGTGCCTCTCTTGCTTTCCATTTAACCCTTTTCCTTTTGGCGACAACTGGAGATGCCTTATTGTGCCAGGTATATGATCAGTTCCAGCAGGAGAAGGTTGCTTTCGGTACTTTCAAGAATTTCTCAGAAACATCTATTTAACTTCTTAATAAGTATTTCAAGTGCTGATGATTTGCCAGAAAGTCAAAATACATGAATGAATGTTTTTAAATAGATGCACATTTTCTGATCCTTCCTGGTGAAGAAATAAATGTCTTGTTGGTGTAGACACGTAATATTCTTCATGAATATAGATGTCGTATTTGATTTCCTTAGAATTCAACATTTGCTCTTTCTTGTCAAACTGATGTCTGGTTGGACATTGATTTTATGCCACTTAGTGGTTCTTGGAATGGTTTATGAATTCTGTTTGGACCCAGTGCACTGGAACCTATATATATTCATTTTGGAAATAATTATGCATTGTCAGACAAGCAAACCAATAGATCAGACTTTAGATCAGACTTTCTCATCTTGCCTTGGAACCTGTGTCTTCATGTTGGAGAACCGCTGTGTCATGACACCTGCTTGTTGTGGGTTAATCTCCCCAAATAAGCAAGTCACTTAATAACCGGACAGGCTACCAATAATGCATGCACTGGGAGGAGGGGAAGAAGGGAAGAAGAGGGTTGGGCAGGTGTGCTATCAGAGCTTTCAGGAGGAAATATGCAGCTGAGCAGATTGGTATACTACAGGATTATGTCAACCGGAAATAATTTGATATGAACATACAACAATATACATGACAACTAGCCAAACAATTTACCAGACTTGATATTGTTCTGATCTGTCAGAGATATAGCTTTACTATTTGAATTACAAGAACGCACAAACTGCGTTAAATGATGTGCGACTAAAGATACAAGATTATTAAAAAATAATAGAATAAAAATACCGTAGCCATCAAGTGGGTCTTTCTGAAGTCGCATGTCAAGCACAATGCTACAACTAGCTGTCTACAAGTAGGATTAGTATGGTCAAAGAGTGGCTAGTCATGTATGTGTTACAACCAGGGCAGCTGCCAGTTTGTTGAAGTGCATGCATCCAGGAATTAAACCTGCAGTAAACTAAGAGGCAAACTGACAGAGGTATTGTATATGTGACACCTCGAGGTGTTAATCTGTCAGGAATCGGCACTCTGTTGGTCCGACGCGAGCACACGTAGCGCCTGGGTCCCCGTTGATTGTGACCCGATTCCTGTCACTCGTCGCCAAGTGTGCACGTGGCATCCGCCGAAACGTTATTGATTCTGTACAGTGGTCGCACGCCTGGGTGGGATAGTTTTACCTATTTACCCCCCTTGAACATACCCCTTGTACGGCCTTCAATAAAGAGCTCAGGAAAAATCCCTCGAAAAGTGAGTTCCGAAAATGTATGCATTACGTTACATGACCATATAAACTGAACTAGGTCATGTGTATGTTCCAATTTACAAAATTGCTTCTTTTGTTGGTTGTGCACAGCCTTCTATTCAACTATCTCCATGGAAATGAGAGTTACCTCCCCCTAGTACTTCAGGTATATTGGCATATAGCTATTGCAAATTGCTGTTGTCATTTAGACCCCCATTAAGATTCCAGCTGCATGATTTAACAAACTAATTTAGGTACACATGATTCCCAATTGAACACGCTAACCCCATGATGAACCGTCCATGCTCAGTGGAATGTGATATTTTGACAGTTTGCCTCACTAATGGGCTGAGAGAAACCTTACTCTCAAGGATATGCTTATGGACTGAAACTCATACCGTGTTAAAGCCCTGCCGAGTGTTTCCTATGGTATATCTGCTGTCAGAGTCATTATGCCTGTGTCAACGCCTGACCCTTCATCAGTGTCCTGTATCACACGGGTGGTGTGCACCCCACGCAATGCCGGCTCTTCAGAATGTCCTCACTGACTGCCACAGCCATCTGATACCACCAGAGTGGTTCTATACCTATCTGGCTGCCTGGCTCTTTCACTGCCTCAATCCCACTTCCTTTCAAGGCACTGTGCATCCTTAAAATGCAAAGCGCTTTCTCACCACCTTCCATCATCCCCGCCAATCATTGCATTGTTTGTGTTTTTCCTTGATGTTGTAAGAGTGCAATCTTTTTTAATGTACATGTATGACCTCCTCATGACAAATTTGCACCCTAATGTCTAGGATTGCAAAGTAAAACGTACATCACCTAGAAACACCGTTCATCATTACCTAGAAACACTGTCCATCATTACCTGTAAACACCATCCACCACCTGTAGAGACCATCCACCACATGCAAACCACCAGCTACCATCTGCAAATATCTACTGCTTGCAAGCTGCCATCTGCAAACACCACCCACCACCATCCAGCATATTTAGCAACACTGGCCACTTCTACCACTGGCCAGTACTTCCACCCACCCACCACATTTACACCCAGGTAGATCTTCCAAATTCTGTAAGCTTGACACCATCTCAAGTTTGTTTCAAGGCCCTGTTTACAAGCATGCAGCCTACCACTGTGAGTTATCTCCCATGGTTGCGTGTTGTCTACCGACACCAAGACCTGGCCCCATGCAGTTCCACAGAACGGTCGTAGCACTACTAGAGTTGTAACTCCATGTGAACGTATAAGTGATATTGTAATTAATGCGAGATAAATAAAATAGTTGGATAAAGTGAGGGATGGGGTACGACTGGACAAAGGTGTCATCAACTCGCCCTCCTGCCTCACTCTGCTCCACCACCAGACCCAGTCACTCCACCACCAGACCCACCAGACCCAGTCACTCCACCACCAGACCCAGTCACTCCCCCACCAGACCCAGTCACTCTACCACCACAGTCACTCTACCACCAGACCCAGTCACTCCACTACCAGACCCAGTCACTCCACAGAACGGAGAGAACACACAGTCTCAATTGCTTTTGGAGGTAGCCTGTAATGTAATGTGTGACAATAGCTGTTAAGAAACAATAGTCTGCAAGGATATCGTCCTCTGCTTGTTTTACACACGTATCACTGCTCGGTTTACGTACACGCTGATTTATCTGCTCTGTGTAGCTCTCCAGTATTGTGTATTTGAACCCGGTGATTGTACAATGTTGTTATGTTGTTGTGCAACAGGTGTTTGGCTTGTGGGAGGTCTGTGCAGAATACCTTAGCATTTCACAACATCACTTACCTTTCCTCTTCCAATATTGCAATGGCATCTTATTTTGTCACCTATCAGAATATCTATATTATTTGTCTCGAATCAAGTACTACTTTACACCTCCCACCTCTCTCTCTCTCTTTTTTTTCTCTCTCTCTCTCTCTCTCTCTCTCTCTCTCTCTCTCTCTCTCTCTCTCTCT
>JAUTBQ010178408.1:0-11181 GCA_032361185.1 Lepetodrilus ovalis
ACATTCAGCGCTACGGATGTTGTGGGTTTCCTCCTGCCCTAAACTGACAAGTCGTGATGTTAGTGAAAGATTCTAGATAGCGACTATAAACCCCATTACAAAAAAATAAAATAAAAATTTTAATACAGATCATTTTTTTTTTCTTTTCATTTTTCTAATAATCCAAACGGTTACAAATTTATGTATTTTGTCCTGTGTGACTTATTAGAGTAATTATGACTGGTTCATTGGTAGAGCTATGGGTGTACTTTCTGGCTTCATTTGCTTTCACACTCGACAGTTGAGTCAAGTGTTCCATACATGTGTGCATTAGCGCTAAAAATGTTCTATAATATAAGCAACCAGACTGACCAATCACTGAGGACTGTAAGCTGTTTGGAGTGCTTAGCACACTGTTGTGATGTCACAACTCTTCTCAACCCCACTGAATCGGGGAGTATGTTTGCATGTTTTGTGTTACTACTCGAGTGTTGTATTCTTGGCATTTGATGTGAATTTACTGCACTTGACTCAGTACTCGTCTCCCAAACAGATACAGCCACTGATGGTATGGATGTATAGTTACTGATAGCAGTGCAATATCATATTTACTCCCAGACTTATGACAGGATGTTAGATATTTCCTATAAGCACTGATGGGCAAAATAGGATATTCCCTCTGTGTGTTGACTATTGACACTGATACACACTACTGTAAAACAATTATATTGCTTACATCTTACATTACGCATTTTTCACGCAAAGATAATTTGCGCAAAATTATTGTCCAAACAGAAATTGAAACACTTTGTTTACCTGGTACTATATGAAGCAGATCTAATACTGTACAGAGAAATGAACACAGTAAATAAATACACTAATAAATTTTTTTAATAGCACAATAGCGAAATAAAGTTATTAAAACATATTTCTTTGTAAAAATATACACTATTGCTAGTGTTATGCTTTCTACTTTCGTTCCGTTTGTCAAGTGAAATGTTACAAGCGATTCAAGTCAACTTGACCTTGTTATGTTTTGCAATTACATGCTGCAATGATATACATGATGCTGGTAAATTAGGTGATCGAATAATGTACTAGATTAATCATATATTTATCATGAGATTGTATTACCTGTCGATGAATCCCGAGTTATTTCTCTTCACCTAACCTTTATACATACTCGCGAGGTCCGAGAACATTTGTTTCTCTAATCATCACTAGGGACTTGGCCTAATCCTATTTTAATTGGCCTTTGCAACTGGTTACATTTCTAGTCACCGCTGAGTATGTTACTAGTTTTTTTCTATATACAATTAATGAATACTAAATTATTTTTTTACATAAATTTGTTGGCAAATATGCGTAATTTCATTCCTGTGAATACATCAATTTTAGCATTTACATGTCATTTGCGTCCACATAATTTAGATGTCTTATGGTATTTCAATATCAGACTTTTATTACTCTATATGATGTGATGAGTGGCAGGATTCTTATTTAAAATTTTTCACAATGGTTCTGAGAGATACTGCGTGACATTATTATTTGTAAATGTAGGTATTGAACCAGTATGTTTAGAATTGTCACAATAATGCTGGAAGCTCTCAGGCTGTCAGCAGTCTGCGAAGTTGTCATCTGTTGGTAGATCTAGTCTACAGTGTTGTCATCTATTGGTAGATCTTGTCTGCGATGTTGTCATCTGTTGGTAGATCTTGTCATGCATTATTAGTCGCTACTCATTACTGTATGGAAATGTTTGCTGCTGATATAGATTTTCCATCGATGTCCCTGCTGCCCCAATATTGTACAATTGCTTGATTTATCCATTTAGCAGGACTCTTTGTATGTTGGGCTATTCATTGTATACATAGACAATGGCTGAATTATTGGTTGACTTACTCGGTTAACTATATGTTAATGCTAATTGCTAGCTGGAATCTCATTTCTCATAAATAATCTAGGCCGTAATGTCAGCAATTGAAAGTGTTGAATATCTTGAAATGTTGAGGTTATCCCAAGACTTTGGATGCCTTGATGACGTGCTAGGCTACACACATAATCTTTCCACGACTAGTTAACTTTCCTCATTGCCATGGTTACTACAATACTAAATACTAGTCACCTTTACTTCAGTACTAGACTAATAAGTCAACTTCCCTTGAATATTGCAATATTAGTTAACTTTCTTCAGTACTGGTTAGCAGTCCTTCAATACTGGACATTTTCTCCAATGCTGTTAGCTTTCCTGTAGAGTCAATACTTCCTGCTTGTTCAAGACTGCACAGCTTCCTTGTGATAGGGCTGGACGTTTTATGCAATTTTATATTTGTATGTATCATTATTTTCTGTAGTGGAAGCCATAGTCACAAGTAATGCTACACATTCTCTTACTTATGTATCATGATGCTGTGCTATGCTGCATCGTGACATGTGTGTTGCACTTCGAGCATGTGTTTTCCGCATGGTGTCCAGCACATTATAAATGCACTATGATTATTATTATTATTGTGCTGCATCATGTGTTGTGTGATATCATGTGTGCTGTTAGGTAATAAATTTATGGGCTGTGTGATATCATATGTTCTGCGATATCATGAGTGTTGTGCTATATCATGTGTGTTGTGCGATATCATGTGTGTTGTGTGATATCATGTGTGTTGTGTGATATCATGTGTGTTGTGCGATATCATGTGTGTTGTGCTATATCATGAGTGTTGTGCTATATCATGTGTGTTGTGTGATATCATGTGTGTTGTGCGATATCATGTGTGTTGTGCTGCATCCTTTATGTTGTGCTGCATCATTTGCTTTGTGCGGCATCTCCACTACAACTTATTCTCAGGACTAAACACTCAGGATTGTAATGAACACTGACATCAGCTGATTAGATGCTGATATCTAAAACATTAATACGAATGCTTTGATATGTCCGTTGTGAAACCTGTCCTCATTCTGTCTCTGTATATCATGATATCCTTGCCATCCCATGTTCAGTCTGTCATTAAACGTGGGAGAGTTTTCAGGTGATCATGAGGGTTGTAATCACTGGTGTCTGGCGTAGCTGGTGTTTCTGTATCAACTGTATGAGTGTTCTGTGGCTGGGTCTACGAGTGTTGTTTATTGGCAGTGATCAATACTCTGACAACACTATGTATGGAATGGGGCCGGCGTACCTTCAGGCCGGGGATCAATAGACGCGTATCTAGAATGGGCCCCGCATCTCATGAATGACTACCAGCAGTAAATACCGAAACCACGTCATCACGGTACCGAGAATCTGCCAGCGAACAGTTAGCTAACTTCCAAATGTCTCACACCAAACCAGCTTCTTCAAATAGAATGGAATTAACACTGAAGTTATTTCTTCGAGCACGACATTGATTGCAATGATTTTTCATGTCTGCTAGATTGCTATTGCTGCCTGGAAGGAGAACAACACAACTTCTCTACGACAGATGACCATTAAAATGTTGGACTGACGTCGCACTGCTGCCATCTGACATGACACTCACATCGTCCAATATCTCATCAATTGATATTCCTGCTGCCTGCCAAAATGATGACATTTTCACAAAATAACAAAAATTGGAAATGAAAGCATGTCTTAGAATTATGCGACAGGTCTTGGGGGAATTTTTGATATTGATGATTCAATCTAAGAGTGTGTGGAAAAGGCGATTCATTCTAAGAGTGCATCACTGTGCAGTTCCATTCAGTGTATCCCTGGGATGATGTCGGGCTATGTCAGGGTACAGACAGTCGACACCTCCCTGGCGTCACTATACTGGGGACATTCTCCAACAGGCAGACACTACAGTGAAACACAGTCAGTGACCTTCTCAACAGCTGGCGACCTTTCCTGACCTCTGACACACAGGCAGGACAGTTCAAAGAAAATAGTTTTGTTTAAATGGTAGAAACGTGACTTGAATGCTGAATTCTCAATCTCTTCACTTTCCCAATTTCATGGCTCTTGATTTTTCTGATCTCACTGAGTTTGCCATTCTGTCAAAGGTGTGTTCTATTTCGTGAATACCAAAACGTTATCTCATTTCCCAGTGGAGCTTTGTTTGATTGCCTCCGCTGTGACAGATATACAGAAATAATCACAAGACTGAGATTAGAAAAGCTCACACAAGCTTGAGGAATGTGAAATTGTACGTTAGCACTATTGACATCTTGGAGATCGTCTTTTTTTCATGAATTGATAATTGAGGCCTAAAAGTGTGAATTGTCAAATGCTGTTTGAAGCACGTACTTCTTATGTGACCTAAAACAGATATCTCTAAGTGATATTGTGGTGGCACTTGATTTTTATTTTTTTTCTAGATTGAAAACCACTAGGCTTTTTACGATAGTTTAGATAATAATGTACAAATTCTGTAGATTGTTGATTGAGGAATATACAATACAAGGAATATAAATACCGTAATTACTCTAATATTTCAAACAGGAGAAAATAATTAAACTTGTATCCATCAATATTATTATAAGAATATGAAAATTGAAAAGATCTATGTTCATATTATTATACAAAATACAGTTGTAAATAAAATGGTAAATAAATGAAGGATTGAAAGAATAAACATACAATAAAACTAAATTTTACTTTTAAATGTTTGGAATCTAGAATGACTCTCATCAGTGCAGTCATTGCTGTTGAAGGACAAGTCTTGATCTCACCACTGTCCTTTGGATCTCACCTAACATAAGAACCACTGTCCATTGATCGCACCTGGCCTAGGTATCACTGTCCACCAATCTCACCTAACATAAGAACCACTGTCCATTGGCCTCATCTGACCTAGCTATCACTGTCCATTGATCTCACCTGACCTAGCTATCACTGTTCATTGATCTCACCTGGCCTAGCTATCACTGTCCATTGATCTCACCTGACCTAGCTATCACTGTCCATTGATCTCACCTGACCTAGGTATCACTGTCCATTGATCTCATCTGACCTAGGATCACTGTCCATTGATCTCACCTTACCTAGGTTAAGTGTAAAGTGTCTACCACAGCTGATAATTAATCAATGCAACTTTGTTGGTCCTTGATGGATTTTTCATTTATTTTCCTCCTTTTAATTATGAGACAGAATTTCCGGGATGAAAAGCCGTTATGAAGTTTGAAATATGAAAAGCCGTTATGAAGTTTGAAATTTAGAATACTACATTTAAATGTAAACAGGCTTATGTTATTAGCAATCTTAAAGCTTCTTCTATAAAGGCATGGGTATTATTTCTTCCCTCTGGCAGTCCTCTGTCTAACATTGCTTCCCTCTGGCAGTCCTCTTGTCTAACATTGCTTCCCTCTGGCAGTCATCTGTCTAACATTGCTTCCCTCTGGCAGTCTTCTGTCTAACATTGCTTCCCTCTGGCAGTCCTCTGTCTAACATTGCTTCCCTCTGGCTGTCCTCTGTCTAACATTGCACACATTGGTGTTCCATGTGGCAGCCAACCATGCTCAATAAGAACTGATGACAGTTAGTTGCCTGAAGCGTAGGCTGCGTTTATTGCACAGTGTGTAATGAATTGAGTTGTCTATCTTATATGAGTCGCATAATCTATTTCAGTTTCTCATCATTGTTTCTACTGGCTGAGGGAAAAATAGAAAGTTGAGGTGTATTTTCCTGTGAGAGATGTTTGTTATGGGCCTTGTGCCTCAATTTCAGGAAAATACTGGAAATATTCTTGGCTACAATTTTGGAATCATCTTCCTGGGTTTCATTGGTTCAGTATTCTTAGTGTAACCATGCCATTGGAAAATTCTTTTAATGATAGGATATTTCAGTCGATTTAATTTCAATAACCAAATAAAATAAACTGACAATATGTTATACTGTTAATTGTTAAATGATATAATTTCAAGGTGTCAGTATTTGAAAATTGATCTATTAAGTCTGTTATTATTTTTTTTTATTTATACAGAATACCAAACATATAATAATACATTACTTGACAATGTTACATGAGCAAGTCAATAATTGAGTGAGTGAATGAGTGGAGTTTAATGTCGCTGCAGGAATCTGTCACCCATTTGCTACGATGTTGGGAACAGAAAACAGAACATGTGAAATAAGAAGCTCACCTTTTTTGCAAGATTTATTCCGCATGGTAGCTCTTAGATGCATTGGAGTGTGGTTATTATGTGTGTAATGTGTAACAGTAGTTGTCTCCCTTAGTTCACTCACTGAAATCTGAACGCAGTACATTGATACTTCAGGTTCTCCTCAAACACAAGCACTACGGTACACTGTGACCCTACTCGTACTGTTTCTGTGTGGGCTGACTCCCGTCTGAGAGTCGTCAGACTCACTCAGATTAGTGCAGTTCATATCTCTAGTAATCCTAATGGGATGCCGGAAGATGCAGGCAATCGGATTAACTAGATTTCTCGGGTAGATAATGACCGGCTTATTCCGTGGGATAACAATACTCACACAACATGTGACGGCACGGAGCGTGTCAGAGATACTAATTGGATTCTCAACTTAGCAGGGCTGCACCATATAGTGGAGGCAGAGGAAACTTACAGGGACTGAAAATGGACATAAGCAATTTTCTTTAAATATGTCTGATTGGAAAGTAGTTGGTCTACTTAGTTTTGTAAGCAGCATTGATAACTAGGCAGAAGATGTATGCACTGGGAATGGAGACAATTATCGCTGGTAGTAAATGTTTCAGTTCTCTATTTATAGATGCTCTGAGTGGGAATGTGGGCAGTTGGTGTGGGCACTCTTGCACAATGTTAGATTTGATGATTTAGCATTTTCTTTTATACAATACATGTCTTATTTGTGGCCTGACCTACACCGAGCACTGTCAAGTGGCCGACTGATAAGCCACACAAATGGCCATCTGTACGAAGTACACTGCCTCTCGGGCGCTACTGCCCTGTACACATATATTCTAACTACTCCTGGCGCCAATTTACCATCTTCGTTATTACCCACTCTTGTAATTCCTATGTAGACTAGACAGAGTAGACAATAACCCTCCAGACGGAAGGAATCACCCATTATCTCACCCGAGTGGACCACGCGTATCTTAGCAATTGATTTGAAGAATTCATTTCATAAGAAGGGGCGAAAACATTTTGTAATATCATTACTGTGCTGGCTGCGCAGAGTTTGTGTAACATTCCTGAGATGGAATTTGCTGACTATCATGTTTATCACTGTGACTTGTAGAATTACAGGAAGTAGACAGTGTCATTATCAGCTGATGATAGATACGTTCTGTTCTATTGCCTCCACACAAATGTGTTACAGCACCTTTGATAAATTGTGATTTCTGTTAGAAAATGTTGAACAGAAATAGTTGAAAGGGATTGTAGAATAGATAAGCAATCGCCTAGGGCAGATAATGTTGAAAGTGAACCTGTCAGTTGTCTGTGCAGGTTTTATTTGTGTTGGAATATCAGAGCCACGCCTCCAGAGTTGTCATGTCTGTGTCCTCGCCAGATGAATATTCATTTCAGCCAGAAAATAAAACTAACCCACTTTCTTTAAAAGCATACAGTCACAGATGGTTGATCTATATAATGGACAAACCAACTAATCTCTATCTGAGACTACTTACAATTGATTTCTCTATTTGAAAGTTGTTAATTACTGATGCACTTATTCTCCAACACTCTAGTTATAAAATTACAGTATCCCCTCGATATAACACTGTTCGATACAGAGCGGATTCGGATATAAGGCTGGCTCAGATGTGGATCCCATTTCTATTTTTTGTTATTTACCTGCACTATTATATAAGGCTGGTACTATAAGGCTGGGGATATGTCATGGACCCCAAATTCAGCGTTATATCGAGGGGACACTGTAACTAATAGTACTATAGGTTGTAATTGTTGAATTAATCCAAATCACTAATCCTTAAGGGCATGTCAAGTTGCCTCTTGAAATCAAAAGGTTAATATCCTGTAATAGTCCATGTAGCGATCGAAATTAACACTCGTCTGCTAACCCTGGCCATTTTTCCTAATGCTAAAGGTATCCTAAGGACTAGCAGAAATTCATGTATTTTGTTATTTGTATCACTATTAGGACTCGTAAGTTCTTAAAGTTAATTTTGATCCCTGCCACATGCAGAATAGTATGGGACATACCAGTGACATAGTCAATATGGATTCGACATAGCATTATTACCTGCAAAATGCTATGATCAGGCATGGAGACAATTGTGATTTCAGCAGACAACAAGTCTGGGGTATGGGGGTTGCAAGCCACAAAGCATCTCCAGTGGAAATTAATCAACCCCTGGTCAAATAAATCAGCGGATTTGCGCGGAATATTGTCATGCCTGTATCATGTATCATCGTATATCCCATCTCCTCATCGGACAAGTTGAGATTTTTTGACTCAGATGGTTGGCCAATCACAATGGAATATCCAGGGATGCCTTTGCGTCAGTCAGCATGTTTTCAATTTCATTAAAGGCAGCATCCAACTCGCTTGATAATAATGCTGACGGTCCTGCAAAGAATCATTCCAATACGGTCCAGGGTATCCTTTCACAAAGCTCTTTTATCCACTAAGAGATCATAGTACTCTCTTTGCAGTGCATTAGCTATCGGTACAGAGAGCACTATGGTTTCTTAATTGATAAAAGAGCTTCATGAAAGGATATACCAATGGCTTCAGACCAACATTTTGAGTTATAAAGGTACCAAAGATGCTATATGTTAAAAAATAGGTTGTCCACAGTGCAATTGTAACTTGTCCCTGTACATCAGGCATATGTTAGTCTGGAGCGCTGATGGTCAATATGTAACATGTGTGTAATACATTGCAACATCGATTCAAAGGTACACCTTACAATCACATATTTCATTGAGCGTGTTCCACTATATTTGAGCAAATAATATTCGTTTGTGATACTTATCATCAATTTTATATCCCCCAAATCTCTTTCATTGATCCACATTAGTGGGAAATTCGATCTAGAATATATTCCAAGTGCAAGATAATTAGAGCTACATTCCTTTTATTCATATAAAATATGATTTTTTTTACAACAGTTACCATCAAGTGTTGGGGAATACCTACATCAGTAAATAACAACGTTTTAGTGAGTGATTGTTTTCGATTTACATCACTGCAGGAGGATTTCAGCCGATAATCAGTCATTATAACAACATTGAAATTAATTATAAATTATACTTACGAACTTCAATCGGTTCTGGAGCTTCTATGAACAAATCTCGATTTGAAATACTTCGGACCTTGATAGTGAATTTTCCATCTGTGACAAAAAGGAAAGAAAATGCATACACACATATTTTGGAATCAAAATCATCCCAATCGAAATACAACCAAAACCGACTTAAACATGACCAAAACATGTCGATTTTAAAATATCATTCTGTTCTGAATGTTACAATTTTTAGAAGCACATTCAAATCATTTCAGACAATATATCATCAGACCAATGGAACGATTTTCTAATTTCAATTTTGATTTCTTGGTTATCCCAAATTCATCATTTGTTTCTGGGACAAAAGGTTTCTCTTGTGAACCATTTAGAACTGAATTTCTGGGGGTCAGGGTTCGGCAAATTTATTCAAATTTTCATTTAACTGAATATATGAATTCAAGTAATGAATTATTACCTACCAGTTTTAATCTTGACACCCGAGAAAATGGCAATTGAAGCTTCATCATTATCACTGGGGATGAGCCTCACTTTGGTCTCACCAATCAGGTGGCCCGTATCTACGTAAGCCTCCACCATCTGACAGACGTCTGGATCCGATTGGACGCTGAAATCTGGTAGCACCTCCTCAGCTCGAATTTGAGTGATGGGTACGCGTAGCCAATCAAGTGTTGCCAAGGGAAATTCTAGAAAAGGAAAGACAATACAATTTTAATTTATTTATTTATTTATTTATTTGGAGAAGGATTACAATTAGTGGACATATGAATGAAAACAATACTGAGCACTATGAAGTTGCAAATTGACTACACTAAGGGAGGTAAGAAGTATTTTTGATTGGTGCAATAATGCTGAGTATCAATGTTTCCGTTACCATTTTCTCTGAGATTCTGCAGAGATTCAAGTAGAGACGTCGCATCCTCAGAGCCGCAAAGCTGAAACACATTTAATTTTTGTGTAAATATATATTTTTATACTCAATAAATTTCATTAATGGTCAATAGCAACATATTGGACATTTATTAATTTAGCTTTAAATTATTTTCAAAACGATGAATTTCCAAACATACAGGGTCATAGGAACCCATTCATTTTAGTCCAAAATTGTTATATTAATTTGTACTCAATGACATAAGCTGGCCGACACATGGAAGGCAGATGGGCACAAACACGCTTCCGTAAGCCAAGTTCCAAAATTAGGCAGAAAGGTTCCCCATAATATATCTGCCAGCTAATGTCATCGAGTACATTATTAGAGCTCAAATATAACAATTTTCTGCTAAAATGAACTGACCCCTACGTTTCATGGCAAGCTGAGTTTACACAGACACTCACCTTTCTGATTAATTCATCCTCCATTTTCAGTAACCTCAAGTAAGTGTTACCATTCTGAAAATCAAATGCGAAAAAAAAAAAATAGATATAAATAATAACCTGTTATCATATACTTGATAGCAGAGATAGAGATGTCGTAACTATTTCCCGGCCCCAGACTTACAGATTATCCACCAGACCCAGATCCAACTCCCAGCAATCTGATTGGCTCGCATGACCGAAATATTTTATTCATACTACGGTGAACATTACATTATTGAAAATATTAAAGCATTATGTAACTACAGCAAAAATGAAAGTTCGCTGACCTCACAGATAAGGGTATCTCTACTATCCATGATGCCAGCTTTCTCTAAGATGGACATGACCTTGACCTCGACTCCATGCAGCTGTATACCCTGAAAACAGATGCAGCTGCCTCCGTGGTTATCCAGGATGTACAGACGCAGGTATCGCGTCTCGATTTCGAACCCTTGGAACGTCTGAGGCACTCCTAAAAAGTAAAAATGCAGAATTACATCACAGGATTTACAGTAAGTATACTCAGTAAAATATATTAAGTGCCGACAGATATTTTGTTAGTAAGATTTCTAACAATTTTTTTCTGGTGCCACTCTATATTTAATATTTTTTTTGTAATGGGGTTTATAGTCGCTTTCTAGAATCTTTCACTAACATCACGACTTGTCAGTTTAGG
>JAUTBQ010178419.1:0-11179 GCA_032361185.1 Lepetodrilus ovalis
CTGGGTATCCTTTCACGAAGCTCTCTTATCTACTAAGAGAGTGGTAGCGCTCGCTTAGCAGTGTATAAGCTATCGGCCAAGCGAGCGCTACTACTCTCGTAGTGGATAAGAGAGTTTCGTGAAAGGATACCCTGTACGAGAGTAGAGTGCTTATGGTCTCGTAGTAGATAAGAGAGCTTCATGAAAAGATACCCTGGACAATCGGTAAGACCTAAAACAAGGCCAGGGTATCCTTTCACGAAGCTTTCTTTTCTACTAAGAGACAGGTAACGCTCTCTTAGCAGTGTATTAACTATCGGCAATGCGAGCGCTACCAATCTCAAGAGATCTTCGTGAAAAGATACCCCGATCCCCGGGGTTTGCTCGGAACGATCGTAGAGGTCCGTGTTAATATATCAGAGTTACGACGTTCATAGCTCTACGACCTCGCTGTGGAACAGGGTATCATTTTACGAAGTTCTCATCTACTAAGAGACCATTGCACTCTCGTTGCCGATAGCTAATGCACTCTAAAGAGAGCGCGATGATCTCTTAGTAGATAAGAGAGCTTCGTGAAAGGATTATCGTTTCTCGAAGCTCGCGTATCCATTTTGAGACCATAGCGTTGTCGTGAGTGCACGAGCGCCACGTATAAGGGATCGCTACGAGTTTGCTTATGCTCATGTAGTAGAAATATGAGAGCTTCGAAAAGCGATACCCTAGGTATATCCTTTCACGAAACTCTCTTATTTACTAAGAGACTGGTAGCGCTCTATTAGCACTGTATTAGCTATCGGCAAAGAGAGCGCTACCAGTGGATAAGAGAGCTTCGTGAAAGGATACCCTGGTTCCTCAGACCGATCGTAGAGCGACGAGTGTCCGAACTCCACGTTAACATATCGCCACGCTTGGTCTGCGGAATAGGGTGAGGTGGGGGGGTGGGGTGCTAGGTGATCCTTTTCAGGCTGTGTGTGTGTGTATACAGCGTAGACTATGGTACAGATCGATCAAACCTTGACGTGCAAGACATGCACTGTACCAAATCTGCTTATATAGCACATGAGACGGTTGACAATTTGTATAATTGTAAATAAAGCTATTCAAAATATACGTACCGGTATATAGGATTGAATAAATCGGTATGAACTTGCATAAAGGTCTTGTCATTTGAAGAAACTTGATATACTACCAAGACTGTTATAATTAATATGAATACATGCATGCATACAACGTATTATATCTATAGACAAAGAAAATGTTAAAGTATGTTTGTCTTTGCACGAACGTAACAGTCGTAAACAGGTACTTGTGAGGAGTGAAACTATACGTACTTCAAGCATTGTAGTTCTGTGTTATACTCAGCTGCAGTTTATCTTCATAGACACCCTACACTGTAGGCCAGGGCGTGTGTTTTTGTCGTGTAACTGTATCTTATTACACATAGTTGATGAGGGGTAGAAACCACCCGCTAACGTCTCAGACTACATGAGAAATATTCCTACACCCAACGTTAATATAGAAACGTCCATTATATCGCGTTTTTTTCGTTGACTTTTATGATCGCATAAAATTCGACAATAGTATCGTTTTCTGGCGAACAAAGCAGTTTCGTTAATATTCGGGATTACTATCAAGTGATAAATGTTTGTGAATATCCTGTCAGCCGATTCCAGGCAGGCAGGGCTAGTGTGGTATTTGGTAGAGGGTCAAGTGTTGGTGTTTTTTAGTTTTGTTTTTGCTTTATAGCGTAATGCTAAACCTGAAGAATGTAATTGACATGTGGATAAAATTCGACACATGCATGCGCTCTCACTTTTTCTTTCCTTCATCCTCTTCTTCCTCCCGTTCCCTTCCTTCCGCCTCTCTCTCTCTCTCTCTCTCTCTCTCTCTCTCTCTCTCTCTCTCTCTCTCTCTCTCTCTCTCTCTCTCTATCTATCTATCTATCTCTCTCTCCTATCACTCTTTGTCTCTCACTCTTTCTCTCTCTCACCCTCTCTCCAAATAGTAACACTTATCATTTAAGGTTCATGCTAGATTATTTTGTGTTTGATGACCGCATTATATAATATAGAGGCATAGAAGCATGCTGCCATGCACATCTATGCATGTGTACTGACATATGTATTGCGATTGGCTTGCAATCACATACCTACGCTTCACAAACATGCGCATGCATACTATAATCATGACCTTAATATACTAGTATAATGTATATGTATCTTTTTTTCAACGAAAGACAGCTTGGGACCAGAGGACTTTGACTTCATTGTAAAGTGTTATGGTGTGTGACAAGAGTATTGGGCCAAGGGCTGGTGTGACAATACCCCGTAATGATCCGTGTCCCCCGGGAGGCGGCGATGGTAGTTAGACATTCAGGTCAACTCCCTAACGAACTCTAATAATCCCCGTGGAGCCCCATAGCACAGAAACTCGTCCTTAAAATAATTGCTAAGTCCGCCGAGCAAATTTCATATGTCAATGTTTCTCAAGTAAGCGATATGTTAGTATGGGCAGCTTGAGTATTTGCTTAGGGCTAAAATACTGATGGATGACCCTTGAATCTTGTATCTAGAGCGCAGCTTGACCCGAAATGCACCCAATGTGAACTATATAGTCCCAGAGGTGTTGGGGATTGGATTAATTCGTGAAAGCGGGCGGAACATCGTGGATCGCCTCATGGTTTCTTGTTATAGTGGTTGAGATTGGTTCAGTCTGCAAAAGTGGGCGGGGAAATGAAGAAAGATTTGAATAAGTACACCTGTAGGATGGTTGTGTTTGGAATAGTTTATCATCTCTTTCCCGCGGTTGGTTAATTAGACTAGGTATTATTGCAAGTTTCTAAACTGTTGACGTGATTGGTTTATTCCGCCAAAGTGGGAGGGGGAATATATTGTCACATGACCATAGCGTTCAGCTGCATTTTAAATATGTTATCGAGATAGTGGGAACAACGAATTAACTGTCACACCATACAAACAGGTCTATATAGGGGTGAATGCTTGGGCTAAGGTGACATCCCATGGCCCATACGATAGCTTGGTTTGAGTAGTCTGTTTGATATGGACATTCTTCTTATTGTCATATCGGTCTATAGGGTATTGTACGCTGAATTGGTCTGAAGATGTGGGTGGACATCATATACTGTCACACAGTTCTAATGGGTGGCTCAAATTGGCTCAAGCTGTCAATGTTGAGTGACAACATACTGCCATGCCGTCAGATAGTTGGAGTAATAGGCTTGGTTTGTCAGAGTAGGTGGGGCAGTGTGTTGTCTCAACTGTTTCTAGGATAATTCAGGGATGGGAATAGACAAAACATGCTAGACTGTGGATATTCATTTTTTTTTCGCTAATCCAGTAAAATATGTTCGTCCATGGACAATACCCCAGACACATTTCCCAGTACAGCCGCTACTTTACAATGTCGAGTTACTTAATGTACAGTGTCGTATAGCGCGAGATGCAGATTACTAACTCAAATTGGGGAGAGGTGACTGGCCTCCACAGAAATAACCCTGACCTATATTCGGTATTAGTAGAGATGGCTACAATAGATGACCCACATCTCGTCCACAATTTCCTATCACATTGCATGGAACACTCTCCCAAAACAATATCTGTAATTACTCAATTAAAGTGAACATCACGTTAATCCTAGCGTCTTTCTATATGCAGAATTTCTACTGACAATCAGTGTCGTGATTAAAACACGATCCTTCACCGGAAATGGCAGAAATCCCCGAACGAGGTTGAAGAGAAAAGCCCGGATGTAATGGCGTTGACCACTTGGACAGACAACTCACGAAGTTCGACATCACTGTCAAGATTCTGCCGTGCTACGATTTGGGAGTTTATGGGTTCATACTCACAAATCTCGATTAACCTACGTCATCTCAACCGGAAGATAGGTCAAGAGTGAACAGAATGATATTGAAACACTTGTCATTCATGCGTGACCTATCTAGGATCCATTGTCTCAAGGGTTCTAGGCAACCGTGATGTAGTTGTTGAGGCACTCCCGATATGGATATGCATATTCGACCAGGGTAGGCTTAACCCGTCTTCGAGAACAGGTGCCCCGGAGATCGGAAACGTTCTTCTGACCACTTCCGGATGACAGTCTTGCTAAATACTGATGAGGGACAATCCATGAAACGCCAGCCAACAGGTCGATTTATATTACGAGTGTGACCTTTTCAAGCTTTTAGGAATGAATAACTAATGAAAAGGAAGAACCGCGACAGGGGGCGCTGCACGTAGGTCGTTGCTGCCAGAGTCAAGCTGTTCTAACCATTACACTGGCTTCCCAATTGCGAAACAGACATATATAGGTCAATGCACATACACAAACACATAATCACAGTCTCGACCACTTTACTGTGTCGCATTAGCCAACACTGTAATGATGTCTTCACCAACTAAACTTTGTGATGACGTGATATAACGCATGCTTATGATCAACATAGGACAGCGGACCTTAACTGGAACCTCTCTGTTGCCGTTCTAACGCATTCCAAGTGTCATTTGTATAATAAAGACAGGATATGTTCATGAAGCAGATTTATCACAGACAAGTAGGGCAATCAGAGATGTCGTTTGATGGCAAATGAATAATAGCAGGCCTTTAACGAGCACTCCATTACAACCGCTGAAGACGACACGTTTGATTGTAAACGAGGGCAACGGATAAACTGACAATACACAGTGAAATATGCACTTGAAAAAACCCGAATGATGTTTCAAGGGAAGCAGTAAATTTGAGCTCAATTCTATTGCAAATGACGTTACATATTTTACTTAATTACCGTTTATTACGTTGATAGCAATACCTTATTTTTGAGAAGTATGTATAGTTTGTTAGAATATGCATTCCAATATAGCCAGCCAAACACATTTTAATAGAAGAAAATGTGGTATTAAATATGTACATTATAGTTAGAAGATATTGACAAGTTCAAAAACGTAACTATAACATGAACTGACACATCATAAACGAATATGTCAATAATATATTTACGTTTCTACTAGATTGTCGCCATTCATTTACGAACACACATAATTCAATCACGATATGGTAAGTCAAGTTATCATAATTTAATTGAATAAAGCTTGTTTAATCTTACTGTCTTATTGTACCGACATGTTTAGGTCAATCCTAACACAATGCATTTACACTAGGCTACACTACACTTAAGCAACAACCATTCTTCTTGATAACACAATTGACAATTTCAACCAACATAAAGAAGACACAACCAACATTGCTAACGGATATGGAGTGGGGTAAATTTAACTCAACATACAGCGTCACGTATTTATGCATACTATTACTACTAAAAAACTACTACTACTACTACTACATGCTCTCCTGACAACGATAGCACATCAGTCTGTACTATAGTACAGACTGATGTGCTATCGCTGTCAGGAGAGCACGAGTCATGAACTGTACGCGCAATAAAATGTTTCCCTGCTATATGTTGTAGCGTGGGTAAGCGTACCATAGGCAAGTTCCTCGTATTTGTTATATAACTAGTTGTATACGGGAACATATTGAATGGGCAAATGCAGGCAGATTATGTGATAAATAAGTTTACTTTATTTAATGACATATTCAAACACTTGGGTAATTTGTGTAAATTAAACAAGCTACTAATATTTTATTCAGAATAGGAAAGTTGTCCACATTATACATGTATTTCGTTTCAGTTGATATGGGTTCTCTCCGCTTTCCAGAACTGAAGTGTTATTTAAAGGCGTTCCTACTTTCCCGAAGTTCTAAGAGAGTAAGCAAGAATTTTAAAGACAAACGTACAACCTACTAATCCTGAAAGTGGACCTATATGTAAACGTTCCATGTGCGAAGAAGAATAATAGAAATAAAATAAATGTCTATGTCTATGTTATACTCCTAGTCCTACTAATACTTATGCTCTTCCGACAGCGATAACACATTGGTCCGTGTTATTTAGCACAGACTGATGTGTCATCGCTGTACATGTATATGAATAAATGTCATCGCTCTATCCTTTGTAAATTTAGATGTTGTGTAGACTGAAACAGGAAGATATGAAAATATAGCACCAGAAGAAAGATTCTGTTTTAACTGTAATTGTTTTTATTGAAATGAAAAAACATCCTGATAGAATGCCCATATAATCGTTTTATACACTTTGGTTTCTCGGTATACATCAAGGAACTATATTTCTAGACAGCTGGATGTTCTTAGTATTCAGAAATATATTTTATCCTTAGAGCTGAATTAAATGGACAAATATGTATAAAGTGTGACTCTTCTACAACATGCTAGTTACGCGATGAAAGATATGCATACCGTTCATGATTAGAGATTAAAATCTACGTGTATTAGTCGCAGAATAAGAAGTCTTCACAAAGATCTTCTACAACATCAATGCCCAATCCATATAGTGATTCCAAACATAACATCAACTCGTATATTAAATCACTACGCCAAACCAAATGGGATACAGAAGAACATAACAAATTGCATCATTTGCAAGGTTTCACACCCTTGTCAATGCGTATAATATTATTGTCGTCGGGACGAAACCATCCTGCGACGATGCCACATAGGCCATACATTTTACACACATTCCTAGATTTTAAAAGGTTAGGATAGACCTCGGTGCGTTGGGTGTGACGAAGAACTCACGGTCAGGCATATCTTGCTTGACTGTGTGGACTTGGCAACTCAGCGTGCCGAGTTCTATTCTTCGCCTAACCTCAAACATTTATTTGCCCAGGTCCCTGGGCACCTTATTTTGTCCTTTTTAAAGGAAATTCAACTTTGGGAATAATTGTTCATGCTTGCTTTATTTTCTTGATTAAATCTAATTAGTAAATCAAATATATTAACTAAATTTTCACTCGTCGACTATAGGTGAAATATTCCCGCTGTGACGTAAAGTACAAATTCATTATTTCACAGAATAAACCTGATTAAAGGCATAATATCACGGCGGGTTGACCAATATAACCGACCAACGAATTTCTATCTGAGACTACTTACGCTTGATTTGTCCACCCAAAAGTTGTTATTTACTGTTGTTATCATAAATTTCATATTGTTTATGAATTAGTGCGACGGACTATTAATTATCTTGTCTTTGATGCATCACCTGCTATATAAAGGAAACAGCGGTGACGATATTCTTACGTGGTATGACTTTAGAGTTATGCCCCCTTGCATTCACATAAACGTAGCAAAAGAACTACGACAATATTCAGGCTGTCATAACTGGCAAACTCCAAAACGGTTTGTTGAAATTGAAATTTGCTTACCATACAGCGGCGGAAAGGTTTCTTTGTAAGTAAAAACATTATATATATGTCAAGT
Organism: Lepetodrilus ovalis; assembly: GCA_032361185.1. Taxonomy (NCBI): domain Eukaryota; kingdom Metazoa; phylum Mollusca; class Gastropoda; order Lepetellida; family Lepetodrilidae; genus Lepetodrilus; species Lepetodrilus ovalis. The sequence goes on from JAUTBQ010178419.1 coordinate 7,336, forward strand.
GAATGTATGTTGCAGTTGTAGCTAAGAACTAGTCCAAAACAACCATAACTATCTGTGATATTATGCCTTTAATGGCAGGATGCTAAATTAATATACATATGTCAGCCTATCAAGGCAAGAGTTTCAGTAGGCTATAAGTATCACGCTTAACTACAAGCTCAATGGGTCAATCTCTAGATTGGCCTGACAGCGACTACACAGGCATAAGCTGTCCTAAATACGACGACCCCTCTGGCAGCGACGTATAATTCATAAGAACACTTACTGGAAGTCGATCATTGACAGGGCCCTAGGTTGATCAGATATATATGGCAACAGCCTCCGAGTATGTGCCGTGAATAACTGTCGTTAACAAGCGAGTTGATTATATCTAGATTGTACATGAATTTAATTTCATGATGAAAACCTCTCATTATTTGAATGGCAACTCTTGTCTATTTATAAATATACATATATACATGTATTTGGAATTGGCAGTAAATTCTAGTCCCATGTGTAAGGAGATTCATCGAGATTCGTGGAATTATCGTCAATCCAACACTGTTTCTCTCACAAGGATTATATTAGATTAAAGTGAGAAAACCATTATTGGCATGTAATCAAATTGTTTATTTAAAAGAAAATTTCTACACAATTACCATGCCGTCACATCATTTCGGGGCACTCATGTTTTCGTGGTATTCCCTATTACTCCATAACGGTCCATTTTTTTCTTTATACATTACCCACAAATTCCAAAGTGTATCACTTGGATTTTGATTCTATTCATCGTTCCATGATGTTGAAGATACGAATATAGCATTGCACAGAGCTTAAACGCATGCAATGCCGTATTCATTTGACTATAATTAGTATCTAGGCCCACAATCTGTGATTGTATGCCTTTAAAACTCTCTTTGCGAAGATATTTAGTAACGCTGCTGGAGTATATTAGCCAGGAATATATTAGCCTACATCATTTCAGCGAATCTCGCGCAGCAATATGTGTCTCCTATTAGGAATTGACATTCCACGGTTTCCAATCTGTGCACATGCTCTCCTGACAGCGATAGCACATCAGTCTGTGTTATACGCTGTGACACTACGAGGGCTTTCGTGTGTTCAACATTATAAGGAATTTGATTGGTTCAATTCTTATTAGACCCAAAACGGCAACATCCAAAACGGCGCACGATATTCAATTTGGAAGCTATCAATATTAACGATTGATATCGTCTAAATTCCAAACAGTAGATCTTTATTTCCTAAATAAAAGTCAAGGTACCGTTTCCTACCAAACGATTTGGGACCGTTTTCACCAATGCTATGTTCCATTTTCGTCAATATCGTGCGGCGTTTTGGATGTTGCAGTTTTGGACCTGCACCCATCACCCATCAGCTAATAAGAATGAACCAATCACATTCCTTATTATCTTGAACACACGAACCCCCTCGTAGTGTGACTGCGTATAACACACTGAAGTGTTATCGCTGTTAGGAGAGCATGATCTATGCATTGGTAAAGACATTGCCAAAATTGTATCACTGTTCGTCAGTACTATACTTTACACTCACTTTCGTAACCATAATTGCTGTACAGAAACTATTGGCATTCACTTTCCCCGAGAATCACACCCTCGTGTGTTTTGATATAATTGTTATCCTACGTGTTGATAAAGTAAGTAAATACGAGGCTTTGTTGTGATGGTGACGACATCACAATGGTAAACCGTTTGTCAGTAGTTGAACTTTAAAGTGACCTGACTGAATTGACCAATCAGAACCATTTGATTTTATATCTCTTAGGAGGTATCAGATTGATATCTTCGCGGAGATAGCAATTTTATCTACGGCATATATCCCCTCTCAGAGCCACAATTGTTTGATAAAGATATGTATTCACGAAAATTGAACAAGTAAATAGGGGGCTATATCTTTATCAAAGTAAAAATCTTCTGGACAAATTACAAAAAGGAGCCTTGAAAAACAAATGTGTGAATATGTTATAGGAATTATTTATTTAAATACGAATCTTCGTACATAGAAAATAATAAAAATAATATATATGACAAGTTTATTGCTAAAAATCACTGGCGGACTGGCATGTGTATTCTAATATGGGCCTACTCTATAGTATTTAAACACATTTTATAATAAGGATTGGTAATCAAGATAAATAAGCTCATCTGAAAACCGCTATAAAGTCTCGGCGCTCTGTAAATATATCGTCACATTATGATATATTTGGATATTCAATCAATAGTCTGGATCCTGCATGTTGCATGGAGTGTGTAATTAGGCACTACATGGTCACCAGAGGCAAACAAACTAGGGGTGCCACTATTTAGACCATTTCCGGTCACAACGCGAGTGGCTTATTAGCGGACTGTAATGATGAAGCGCAAAAACACATGTCGACATCTCCTCTCGCCTTCATGATTCAGCTGTTCCAAGAACCTCCCATAGAAGCTCTAATTCTTGAAATTAGGATTCATGGACAATTAACGAATAACACATTTGTACGAAATAAAAAACAAAACAAAAAACAAGTCGACATATCGACGTCATGAATCCATTAATTTCAGAGACTCTTTGGAAGCTCTATATAATCTGGAAATAAGAATGAATGGACATTTGAAGAATTCATTAAGATGTTCTTCGACAGAACGCATTTGTGAATACAAGTACATGCATTGCTCTTTCATTAACACTTGAGGGTATCCCCCACAATTTGATTATGGTGGGATCATGTGATGGAAATCCGAAACAACTATTATATATGTATACATGTTTCGACAAGGCCCGGTCATCGGTGTAATGTATACCCCGATCCAGACACACACCCCATCACACAAAAAAACACAAAAAAAAACCACAAAAAACCCACTCAACCAAAATTAAAAAAGAAGAAAGAAAAAAAACACAACCCTAAAACTACACTCTTCGGCGATGGGGATTTCGAATCCCAATACTTCCGGGTTCTTTTATGCGTCTGAAAACATGTCAATGCACTCTTGGAATTGCAGGACAATAATATGCATCTTTGTTATTGCGACAGATCATGTATATATTGGCAATATGTCAATATAATTAATAAAACAAATGACGCACATAATAATAATCGTACAGTGTGATTTTAATACACTGTGAATATACACTGGATAACAATTTTCAACATTGGACTAAGTACAATTTCTAAATGAGTGTTTACTAGAATAATATTTCCTACTAGTCCAGCAATTCAGATGTCTCTCGTACCATATGCATCTATATTTATATAGCGCATAGTAGAAGCATTATGGAGACGAAACTACTTTGTCAAATTTCCTACGTACGTGTGACTTAATATTATTACCGTGTCGTCAATACCCGGATAGTATTTACGAAAGACAAAAACATCGTTTACTACCGAAATGTTATTGCACTGTCCAAATTGCATCAGGGGCACTGAATAATAGATAATGATTTGCTATAACAAACAACAGATAAAAAAACCCATTTCATATAGGGACAAAGATCGTATACTATATTACATACTGGCACGTAATCTATTAGGAAGAAAACAAGTGACAGAAAAATTCCGAATTACAAACTAATTGAAGATCGGGTTGACTGTTTATCCCGACGTAAGTGTTGGGTCCAGTTGGCTCATACCACACACAAAGGAGAACAACAGTACAGCAACAGGACAGCAACAGAACAGCAACATAACGGAACACACTGGGAACAGTTGGCAGGTATCGGTCTAATTGGCGTGTGGTTGGTTTACATGTTAAAGAGGCGACCACTAGTCAGGCGGATTGGTGAAAGAAATGTTCGTTTAATGATAAAAGCATGACATTTGGTATACAGTAAGAACAGGCCA
>JAUTBQ010178430.1:0-11179 GCA_032361185.1 Lepetodrilus ovalis
ATAAGGCTGGTACTATAAGGCTGGGGGTATGTCATGGACCCCAAATACAGCCTTATATAGAGGGGACACTGTACTTAGTAAATGACTCCTGCGGGCATGAGTTTGATGACTTAGCTCACTGCAAAAATATCTAAGAGCTGATAAATATTTCATATCAAATTGCTTTCCATTGATATAATTATACACAGTGATGAGGATATGCCTCTCCCGATTTTATCAGATTTGTCAAGATCAATAAATATTTTCATTACTCAGACACATCAGTTTATTAACTCATGAACTATCCTATGCTTATGGTTTCATGCATATGCATAAATTGATCTGACATGGAGGGTTTCACTGTTTTCCATGTTCTATTTTCAACTGTACAGTGGAAAAAGATCATTATAAACTATTCCTAAATTGTATTTACAAATTCACTTCCCACAGTATCCTTTATTGTAAAATGTATTTACAAATGTAACATAATAAAAGGAAGTAAATATTGCTTAAAGCATATTGTCTCCTAAAACAGAAGACTTAGTTTGCTCTGACGTAGAAGAAATGTACCATGGGCAACCACTGAAGGCATCAGGGCAATTGGAGATGTACCAGGTCACCTTGAGGTACATGTACAAGAGTTACCATGACAAAGGTAGCATGGGCTAACACCGAAAGGTACCATGGGCCACCACAGAAAGGTACCAAGAGTTACCATGACAAAGGTAGCATGGGCCAACATGACAAAGGTAGCATGGGCTAACACCGAAAGGTAGCATGGGCCACCACAGAAAGGTACCAAGAGTTATCATGACAAAGGTAGCATGGGCCAACATGACAAAGGTAGCATGGGCCAAAACAGAAAATGTACCAAGAGTTACCATGACAAATGTGGCATGGTCCAACATGACAAAAGTACCATGGGCCAACGCAGAAAATGTACCAAGAACTACCATGACAAAGGTAGCATGGGCCAACATGACAAAGGTAGCATGGGCCAACATGACAAAGGTAGCATGGGCCAGCACAGAAAGGTACCAGTGACTACAATGGCAAAGTTAACAGGGCCACACATACAAACTCCATTAACCCCATTTTATGCTCAAAATGTAACATATTCAAATTGATTATGTGGTTGATCGTTGGCCCTGCAAGTCTGCTATAAGCCATGATGATTGGGGACAGTATAAGGCATAAGGTCAGGTATTGCTGTCTTAATGAGTATTAAATGAGCCATCAATTGCTTGTAGTAATTGCTGCCGGCCAATCCTGGGCTATAAATATGCACTTTACAAATGAACATGGTAGACATGGCAAGGCGGGATTGACAAAACTAATGAAAAATTCACAGACTGCGAACAGCTGTTCTCCTAAACCATCATGACAAATTACTGTTGTATGCAGTTATAAAAAGCTGCACGTGTTAATTTGTATCCATTTGCTCATTAATTTATATGTGATTGTCAGTGTCTTTTAATCAGCCATGACAGTTCTGGCTGTAGTGGGAAACTATATGCTATATTGCAAGGTAGTGCGTTGACCTCAAAATGCAGAGCTAGGGCGAATAGCATGATGAAATCAATCCTAACTGGATTCAATATGGTGATAATGAGAATTTATGAATAATTCAAATCTAACATAAGGAGAGAAAAAAATGTGCATGGTAATTATGTTACACCCATTAGTAACAACATGCTCTCTATAATAAACAGTGTTGTGTTGTTTGTTCTTATCCATGTAGTACGAGTGACGGCAAGAACTGACATTCAAAAGAGTTTTAAAAAACAACAACCATACAGTTGTTCCATGATTCATTATATGCAGTAGCCAGCTCTACATATCCTACATTCAATACACAGTCAGTTGACATTAATTCAGCATATAAATAGGCAAACAGTAGAGCATGATTGTGAATAATGATACACACACAAGCTGCATGAGTTTCAACAGAAATCTAATCTTCACATTAATTTAGAATAAAGGAATGAGAGATATGTACAGGAACACCTATATAATGATAAATACTAAATGCCTGTATATAGTTTAATTTCTTTCCTTTATTTTTTTTATTTAAAATAATAATTAAAAAAATAATGTAAAATATGAAACAATTAAAAATAATGTAATGTAAAATTATCAGGTAAATGTATCAAAGAATCCAAGAAATGATAAGTACAGATGAGTAAATTACGCTTATAGATCTATACTAACCTTACACAATACGAGCATCATGGTTGCAAACTCCCTACCAGGACAACAAGAAAATAATCTCGGTTTCACCAACAAAGAAAAGACAATAGTGCGAATTGAAACCTTTTGTCAATGTCCGGCTCTCGCGAAAAACAGGGATCAAGAAAAGCTATGCAGACGATGGGTTTAGTCATCCTATCACAAAGAAAATAATTATGTTTAATTAAGCATATTGATCATGTCACGATCAATTACATCCAAACCCTCCTGGTGGACTACAGCCAGCCTTAGGCATGTCATCGCAACGTAATCTGGTCACATTCTCATGTTATCTGCGGATCTTCTGGTAATGCTAGTATTCAAGGGTTGCAGTGTCCCCTCGATATAACGCTGAAGTTGGGGTCTAAGACATACACACAAATGTTTTCCTACATATACACCTTAAAATATTTCATAAATATTTCCAAAATATTTTTTAACTGGAAGTGTTTACGAAATAAAGGTTTCTTGAAAAACAGTATGTTCAACCTTTACAAATCAAGTTCAATTAGCAATCATTTTCTTCAAAACAAACTAGAAAAGTAACTCTCACAAATCTATGTCCCTACTTTTAAAATTGAACAATATTTTCCAATCATGACACATCTGTTACCTATGTAAACCGCACACTATTTCAACATCGATATCATTCAAATGAAAATGTCAAAGCTTTCAGACCAGCAATACAACGCCATGTAATGGAGCATTGACCGACGCCAACGTTATAAACGTTTACCTGAATGTCGTATACAGCCGAGATTGTCCCATGGTCATTACACACCCATAGAAACGGCATCGTCGGCGACTGTCGATGTGTCCACATTGAGAATTCACCAATTCACCTGTCTGTCTTCAAGAAGGCTGTCACCACAGTAATTCCCATGCTATCCCATTATGGTGTGATAGGGATCCTTGTCTCCGAGACAAGTCATGTTTTCCGACCGAGGAAGCAACAACCTGTTCCTGAGTGCCACCGGTGGAAAGACTTCTCTACGAGCAGTCACAGACCTTCACATTCTGCAGACACTCCCACCAATATTGGACGGTAAATCACCGCCGCCGCTAAATGTCCTGCCTGTCCTGAATGTCCTGTCGTCCTGCCTTGACCCTCGGAACAGCTGTTACTCCTTCTCTCTCTGTGCTCTGTTAATAATCACAGGATTCATGCCCAGTTAACAAACAGGCAATTATCTTGATTACTTGTTGGCGGAATGCGATAGCCAACGTCTGCAGAATTTCTGGGAGGTTGAATTGTATTTGATGGATCGGTGGAAAGAAGCAATTTACATTTGGTGAAAAGGTGGCAAGTATCAAAGTACACTTTGAAAAAAATAATTCACACATATTTTGTCTATGACCAAAAAAAAATAACCATAAAAATATTAATAAAAATATTGACAAAAATTATATAAATACATGAAAATGGCTGATGATTTGACCCACCAGACACAAAAATGCAATTACCCAAAGTTTTTCAAGATTTAAACTCTAAGTTGACAAAACATGCACAAAAACGCCTCCATACTCCTTGAAGATCTTCTTCTAAATAGCTCGTTTACATCCGCACCCAAATTGCCTTCATTTCACGAGTAAACCATTTCAATTGAAATCTGAAATGCAATGATTAGCGCCACCATGCAGAGAAATCAATTATAACTGGGAGAAAACAGGATGCTACTACAGGATGGCAATATCGTTGTGAGGATATAGGGGGACTTCGGGGGACAGCGGGGGAACAATAGGCGACAACAGGCGACGGGGAGACGGCGACCATCTTGGATCTGTCACGTCCACAGCGGGGGAGGGAGCAAAGAACCATTCATGTGGACCTTGTAATCTCAAAACAATACTACAACATGTCTTGCCAAAATATGCGGCTATATACCAATAACACTAGCACGATCATAAACATACAACCAACAAGTCCAAAGTCTTTCTTGTTTGTTTTTTATTTGGGGTCTATAGTCACTTACCCTATATCACTGCTTGTTACTTTAGGGCAGGAAGAAACCCACAATATACATAGTGGTGAATGTTGTGAGCACCTTCTGGTACTGACAAACCAAGGATGATAACCGCATTGCCACGATACCGACAGCGCATCCTATCATGATCGCATCAGAAAGTTAACTTCCGCAAACATTGATGCCAGGCTCCAGATAAGTCCATAGCATGTAGGTATCTAAATTTGCAATCATAAAATGATTCCACAACTCAATAAGCCATCATTTAATTAATAGTTAATTACTTCAAAGAAGGATTGTTGACGTGGAAATTGATATTAATGGCTAGTCTGGAAGGGTTGTCTTTCCTGTCCGTTGATAGCTGACAGAGCCCATTACGGTAGAACGGATATAACTCCAAGTAGTATAGTACCATAAGCATGATCGTGTCGTATTCCTGTCAGAATGAGAAGGGAACGCTGGTAATGACATTGAGAGTATGTGTGTGACACCCTAACACTGACACGCACGACACTAAGCACTCAACAAGCTGATGGGTAACACAACATGACAGTAATTGTAAGAAGAAGAATTGCCCACAGAAGTAATAGTAGACAATCTTCACTTCACTCTATCCATCATGATTTCTTGTCGATGGCGCTTCTTGAAAACATTAAATTTCTGATGGTTGATGGCTAGGCAAATGTATGGATGGATTGATGGATGGATGGATTGATGAATGTATTGATTGGATTAATACATGAACAGATGGATGGAAAATAAGGAAGTAAGGATAGGATTCAGAAATGATTGATTGAATTATTGCTTTACGTCGCAGCGGGAATATCTCACCCATAGGCGACGACAGGGGTTCAGAAAGCTGACAATTTATGGACATAATTCTGAATGGCCAGAGGGATGAAAGGATGGTTGGGCAATGGGTGGGTGTACAGAGAGATGGTTGGTGCAATGGGTGGGTGTACAGAGAGATGGTTGGTGCAATGGGTGGGTGTACAGAGAGATGGTTGGTGGGATGGGTGGGTGTACAGAGAGATGGTTGGTGGAATGGGTGGGTGTACATAGAGATGGTTGGTTGGATGGGTGGGTGGGTGTACATAGGGATGAAAGGGCTGTATGTGGGTGTGTAATGAAGACTTCACCTCCACAACTCGCTCAAGGTGTCGTTGGACCAAATACGCCCACAAATAAGAAAGAAAATACCACAGCAATTATATACAATAGATATGGAAGCGCTAATGTATCCCATTAGGAGTGTGTATATCACAGATACAAGGCAATGTCATAATTGGCCTTTGATTAGTAAATGAATAGAATAACATTATAAAGAGAAATCTAATAAAGTTTTGACATTTTGGATATACTGAGATGTTTGTGGCTGCAAGGAGTATCATATTATCAAATCAGAAATCACTTTAGATTTCTTTGCGAGTCTTGCGATGGCTTCATAAGCCAGGCAGTCTCAACTGACGTTCATAAAAGCTTCTTGACATTACATATAAATAAGAAAGATTTTCAAACGACATATGATGCAAGGTTGGCTAAATGCGCATACTTTATTCTAATAGACTTTCAACAATATTGCAGTTGCCTTGAGATTCTACGTGGAGATATGAAGAATTCTGCGGCATGTACATGACAGTAATCTCTTTACGACATTCCTCGCGGCGTCGCATACAACACAAGTATTCAATGGACATGTAATACACTGGCTGCCTCAGGTCACACTATCAGTTTTCGCGTGGTCCACCGCTTCCTGTCTCAGACAGCCTATGAGCATTAAGATAGTAATCAGGTGGAAACGGGCATCAGTTGGCGATTAATATTCTCAACAAAACTAATCAAGTATCAGTAGCCATTTTGGACATATATTTAGCATAATAACATTTTAACAACAAAGATTTTCAAACGTCTACAGGCTCTGTTCAAGAATTTGCAGATGCATTTGAAGATGAATGGCAGCAGATTCCTAAAACTGAGTTCTGAAATTTGGTAGAATGCTTCCCGACTATATATCTGCTGGCTCTTTATTAATTTTGTTGAGGATATTTCCAACTTGTTCAAAATATCACGCCAACACAATGTATACAGAACCTCTACTAAGCCAAGCCCTAAAATATGTCAACAACACAATGCACCTCCACCATGGAATGAATACTGTGTACAGACTTGGCTGAGATTTAAACCCAGGAAATTTGGTTCTGTAGTTCGACGATCTACCACTGTTCTTCTACCCACCACACTGTCAGGTATTAACCACCTCTCAACTGAGTCAATCCCAACCACTGAGGATGAGAGATAGTCAGGTTACCTATAGCAGGGAGGTGGGTTAACATACATTACCAGTTATTAATATTTTATTAACAAAATCTTTAATTAATATCAGATTGGGTTGGGATTTGAGGATTGGTGTGGATATAGAGGATTAGTGTGGTTTTAGCAAAACCATTTGTATTTGTAGTTACATCATCCTGGAACGTGTGAAAGGAACCAATGTACGGCTTGATAATGAGGAGTTTTGCAGTGCAACACAAAACATAAAACTATTTCCAATAACAATCCACCATGTTCCTGTCCAGTAGCCCTGCACAAAGTGACTGGTAATCACCAGGGTTGCGTTCAGGATGTGCTACATTTCTCTACTAAGTACTATGAAGCACTACAATAACCAACCGTTCAACCAACACCTGTTGTACTACGTAGTGCTACTTTTTACTTCGGGTTTTGAGCCCATAGTGTTTTGTAGTAAATAGTAAGAAAATCCAAAGTAGCGTAGAGAAATGTAGAGAAAAGTAGCGCCGCCTGAACACACCCCAGATGTAAACCACCAATGTGAAGAGATACCACAGCAGTCGGTGTTTGTTTGATGACCACAAATACATTACTAAACCAAGCCATATCTAGATGCCATTCATTGTGGTGAACCAATACCAAAGACAAACAGTTTGACTGACAATTGGTTACCATCAGCACACCAGCAGATGTCCAGAGATCAATTGTTACAAGTGTATCTGATTGATACAGGAAGCAGGAATTAATTGGACCCAATGCCTACTAGGCTGGTGCATGCAGGTGAAAGAAACATTATGATTAACCCTTTTAGAGATAAATTAGATGATGCCTTAGACCATCACAGGTCAATGGAACATTAAATAAAATCCTTTACAGGTGCACAAAACATTCTATATCACAATGTGAATGAAACACGGTTTGCGAAAAGGTTGTACTGTAGTCTGGTGGTGATTTATGCCTGGACTACAGCACAACCCTTTCGGGAAGCACAGGCCTGGGCTCTCCTGTAGGAAATGTTGTAATTCTGTGGTATCCGCAAGTCCAAACTGAGACACAGATTACAATACTAAGGTTGGAGTTACTGTTTACCTTCAGTGCTATGCCATGTTGTAAACAGGATCCATGGCTGGATGATGTCTAGGTTCTGGATATGTCTTAACCCTGACTACACCATCCTTAACACTGGAGTTAGTCACCTTCGATTTACGCATTTTCATACAAGGGAGTGATGGAGTGATTATGGAGTTTAACATCGTTGCGGGAATCTTTCACCCATTTACGATGATGGAACCCATGTCTCTCATCAAGATAGACTATTAGTATTCTATCACAAAACCACCAGCCAATAACACAGCACTTCTTGCCAGCTGATGACACAAACCGTGGATAGTAATTCTACCCTGAAGCATTGTCCAGCCCCGCTCTCCAGCGCTCTCCAGTGCTCTCCAGTGCAGGGATCTGTGTCATATTGTGATAAGCCTTCAGTAACAAGGCCAGACCATCCATCACTGTAGTGGATAGTATGTGTGGCTGTAACACAACACTAATGGTACACTGCCTTATGGAAGTGGAAGTGATGGGAGGTCATTTACTGCAAGAGAACCTTCACTGACCATCTGTAATGTTCAACTAAAATAAAATGAATGACCAGGCCTTGAGTATATTCTACAAATGTACCTGTGGTTGTAGCTTCAAGTACAAGAATAATATCTTGTCAAATGTAATATTTGAAACAAGTCTAGCAATTGGCTGATGTCAATTTTATCCAATAACTAATTTAATTTAAACTTTAGTATGGACATAACTTAACATTAATCATAATAATGTATCCCTCTGAAAGGCATCAACACGTGGGTAAAGATTTTGTTAGGATTGAGACTTTCACCTAACAAAAGTAGACTGTCAATAGCCTCAGAGGATGAAAGTAAATTATTTTTAATAAATTCTACTGATGTATACTATTTGTATGTGAAAGGAGCCTCTGAATTTCTTTAACCTGTTCCCCAGAAAATCTAGACTTGCTTTTGTCAATAGGAGATATTTGGAATAGAAGTATTAGAGAACAGCGTCTGTGAGACAGACTACTAGTAAATGTATTGTTCCAGAAAAATTGCGCTTAATAAAGAACACTTCGATGTTCAGTATACGAAGAACTAGCTAAGCGTTTCTTATAAATACTGATCATGAACCAACGAGAGAGCGTCCGGTAAAGGAGGTGATGACGAACTTGAAGTTGAAGGCAGAGGTGTGAAGGTGAAGATGTGAAGGTAGATGTGTGAAGGTGAAGATATAAAGATGGTGGTGGTGATGAAGAAGATGATAAAGGCTGAAGAAGTTATTTAGTTGATAATGAAGTTGTAGTTGATTAATATAGTGAATACGTCGAAGGCGGTGGAAGAGATGTGCGTGGTGGCAGTGGTATATAAATTGGAGACGTATAGAAGTTGGAAGTGAAGAAGTTGGAGGTGTAGAAGTTGGAGGTGTAGAAGTTGGAGGTGAAGATGTTGGAAGTGAAGAACTTGAAGAAGTTTAATGTTTGAGGAGGATGTAATCAACAGCAAATGCAACAGAAATTGCCCCTCATGTAAGCCGACAGTGTTCCGACTGTATAAGAATTATAATTATATGAACGCTTTTGTCACTTCAACTGCTAAATCGCACATAAAATATTCGTTAAAACAATTATGACATGTGACAGACGACATATGTTGATATTTTACCTATGTTGGTAAAACATATATAGTATTCATTTCAGTACGATTATGGGCATGAAAACTGGAGTTTTATGATCTTTTCAAATATGGCTAAATTTCAAAACAATATTCTTATCTAAGGTGTCCTTTTCCCTGAAACAAAGCGAGAAGTGTCCATTGACATTAGTATTACTTTACCCTTAGATTTCTAATTAATTCATACGTACATCATGATGATGATGATGATGGATGGATGGATGATGATGACGACGACGACGACGATGATGATGATGATGATCCCATAATGACCAGACATTTCGCAGGGAATTAACCGAAATATATTTTTCTTTTCATCAGTATATATAGCCAAACACATGTTGCAGTATTGATGTACATATATTTAAGTATGCAGATTATGGTGTATATGACTATATAATATGCCTACGCTTGATTGTGTGGATTCAATATGAACGTGCCAGCTGTTGATCTATACCGTAAATTATATTTCACGTTGCATTTCGCTGGCAGTATAATTGATTTATATATGAAGAGAGATACACATTATTTTTTTTAATAAAATCTACTGCTAATGTTGAACAGATTTATTTTCTACACAACGCTGCTGAGAACACGAATTCCGAGATCATTACGAAGGTAAATAATACAGTTTTGTTTTGAATATTGCAATTAACAAATGTTTACCTGCAAAGTAAAATATTAACATCTAGGCAAATAAATGGTTGGTTTCATTTAATCCAAAAAAGACGGAAGCTTTATTATTCTCATTGAGAATTCGTTTGTCCATTATGCAGGTCAATCAACTGTGCTATTATGCCTTTAAGACTTCCGATTCATGTCGTATGGTGCTACTCTCAATCTTGTTTTAGGACCCGCTCAGACATACGACAATTTAAGACTCTAGTTTCATTTAATGTACATCGCAATAGGGAGGACGATTCCAGCAGCAACGTTAAACTCCATAATCACTGACTCATTTAATGTATTTCAGTTATAGTGTGAAACCAAACCTACTATGTATAAGCTTTACAGTATGATATAAACTGGGCCCTGTTCAGGAGACGCACGACCTCGCGAGTTTTCGCGAAACCTCGCCTCTGGAACCATTGGTCGTATTCGATTCGAGGGTGCTGGCGGGTGGAAAAGATTGTATGTCCGGAGATGACTGGCATGTGAGAGTTGACGTTGTTATAATAGACGTGCTGGCAGCTCTGTTCTATGTATAGTAATTCAATAAATGACATTGACAGTGTTTACATTTCTTTGACAAAACATCTTTCGAGATTTCTTTGCCAATTACGCCTCTCGCGAATTTCCGTCATGATGGAAACCTTCCAGTTGGTACATGTCATCCTCGAAACATAGGCCATTATGAATACTTGACGGTTGATCACCGAGGTTCCCGGAGGATGAGTACATGAGCGCACTCTCCGCATGTCGCGATCGATACGGATGTCGGAATGACCCATATTTTTTTCTATTACCCCACTTCCGCCCCGACCTGATATTCCGTGTGGCTAAAGCGAAAGGCGAGGAAGTACGGGCCAATTACACGGACTACACACGGAGAGGACAGTACCGGGAGTTCCCGTATTTAGGTCCAGGGCTTAATTACGGAAAATGCCACTTTTGAAACAGAATATTTTAATCAGAAATTAGGCCCAGGGCTTACAGTCTGAAGTACCCGTTATATATAGTGATTTTGTGTTTCTGATGCGAAAAACAGACAAAATGTATACTTGTGGTACTTGAAGCAACAACAATATACGAACAAAAGAAATCGGTTAAGCATTGGATGCCAGCACAACAAAAAGGATTAATAGGACTGAAAACCCATGAATGTCCTCAATAACTGAATGGCATCATTGGAAGAGAATGTGAACAGCAACATTCAAACAACAGGAGATACAGTTAGCTTCTTTATTCTTAATTAAAGGCATACAATCACGGTTGATAGACCTAGATAATGACCAAACGAATTTCAGTCTGAGACTATTTACATTTGAT
>JAUTBQ010178441.1:0-11179 GCA_032361185.1 Lepetodrilus ovalis
AGTGTTTAGGTCATATGTACCATTTATACCTTTTAGATTTTTATTTATCCACTTAAGATGTTCAGTAGGTGCTGATTCCATCTGTAGATCTATCCATTTTTCATAGTCACCAAGATTTATCAGAGCATCAATCTCTTCTTGTCTGGAACCAAAAGTAGCTCTTGAAAGAAATGAAGAAGCTTCACTTTCTGACTGAACAGCATAACCTGATTTAATCACATGGATATATACTGTGACTACTTGTGATTCATGTGCACCATCATTTACTTTAAAAGTAAAACGATCATTACCCTCATATCCATTATCAGGTATGTATATTAAATTTGGTACATTACCACTAAGTGTACCATGCAGAGGTTTTGTTACAACAATGTAGCTAATGTCATTATCATTATCATACCCTTGAAGTACTATAGCATAACCATTGCTATTGGCATCAATAGTGAGACTTTGTGCCTGTGCTATAGGTGTATCTACGCTATCTTCTATACCATCATTGTCTCTATCTGGAAGTGATTGGTGATAAGGTATAAAGGTGGTTATAGTATTAATGTTAATAGGTACCCATATATCACGTTCTATAGTGCCTGCATTTAATATATTTATCATACTAATGAATACTATAAAACTTTTATATATTTTTTTCATTCTATAACTCCTTATTTATCAAGTTTACCTTTTTTAATATTACTCCTATCTAAAATAATTTCTAAAATTCCGGATTATCAATATCACAGTAATCACCCCATGCATCATCACAACGATAATGATATGTATTGTAATCCAAGTAAATAACATCATCTCTTTGATCGACTAACTCTTCAGTTTTTGTTATATGTAATGTATAATCTAAAAATGTATCTATAGGAGAGAGTAAATCTTCATGCCCATTTAATGTATCTAGTGTTTCACCATAAAGATAATGATGATCTTCATTCGCATCTATAATAATGTACTCTTTTTTCAAGTCTGGAAGTGTAAGACTATTAAAAATACTTACATTTATTTTACTGTCTTGCATCATGGTATAATCTCTTCCATCATTAGTGCTACCTATATCTGGTACACCATCGTTACCCCCAAACTGCATCATCATTATAGAGGCATTCAATTCATTCATATCTGCTACATGCATTCTATATGTTACCCAGCCATCTAAAGAGATAACTGCACTTTTAGTATTTGCCATACCCTGTTCTTTAATATATTTCATCACATAGAAGCCAGCACCACCACCTGAAGAGTGCCCTACAACAGCGACTTTACTTGTATCAGCATGGTAATCATCTCTTACGGTATCTAGCATTGATTTTATTTTTATTGCTGTTTGTTCTACATTAAAATGATCTGTCTCTTTTAATGCCACAACGTTATATCCCCATGAAGCGATATATGTCAATAGGGCATTATATTTCTGTACATCAACACTCCAACCACTAATAAATGAAACAACTGGAAAATGAAGTTTATTAGTTAAAGAGTAAATCGTTTTATTTTCATCTACATTTATTTTCTGTATATCATTAAGATAAGGTCCAATGTCCCCATAGGAACCCACATGTGCCATGATGCTGTGCTGTACATTTGTATTACAGCCATAACTAGGAGCATATACAGCAATATAAACATAGGTATCTGTATCTAAAACCAAAGAGCAACTATCATTTTCAGTACTATGTGTCTCCCCTCCATTATCAGATTTGCAGTCATAATTATCAAGTGATGCCTGTGAACCTATTTTGATATATAAATTACCATTTGCATCCATATTATACAAATCAACTTTTACAACATCACCAGCATGTGCATAAATTTTATAATATTCATATTCACTCTTATTTGCAATACCAACTTGTGACTGACCAGAAGATAATACCAGACTATTATCAGGCTCAACTACAGGAGGAGGTTGAGTAAATTTTTTATACGGTACAAAAGTAATAATATCACTCATCATTATAGGAGCCCAATTCTCTTTTGCAAAACTATGTATCATAACTATACTATTAAGCATTATTATTGTTAAAATATATTTCATTATTTTTTGCATGATAGCCTCTTTCATTATTTTATTTTTATAATATTTTTTACTCACCAACCTTTACGTGATAGGTATCTATTTTTATTTTTCTATCTGAATCATTACATCCCATATGATGATCTGCATCCCATTGATAATCTTCAGCACTACCTATATTCCAATCACTTGCAAAAAGGACTTGTGTACCATCAGGAGAGACATTGACTTGTGAACAACCTGAATTTTGTGTACTACTATGCGTCTGGGCAAAACGTTCCACTGTCTCAGAGCCATCTAATTTTACAGCCAAAACTTCTCTTTTCCCTATACCATCATCAAGGTAACGTGTATTAAGATAACACCATCCTGGACGCTGATAATTACGGCAAGTAAGATGATTACCATTATACTTATCTGGTAGTAGTTTTACACGAGGTGAACCATCAAGTGGGTACATCCAGATACCATTGTTTAGCACTCCATCTATATATCCAAATCCAAACTGTACATAGACTTCTTTACCGTTGGCATCGATACCTACGTCTCCATGGTTTCCATGCTCTGCCAATCTTCTTATATGATGGATATTTCTATAATACTGCTCTATAGAGTACTCTTGCTCATCATCACCTTTTTTACTACGGTAATTGACAATGACATAATTGCCTAAAGCAGACATAGATGCCCAGTCAAACATTTGATTCCAATTCGCACTGCTCGTAGTGAATTCACCATTAGCATTTTCTGTATACCATTTCATATCTGTTGTGACATTGGATTCTATATTATTGAAAGTACTACCATAATTGTCTTGAAGATGATACACCATCAAGGTAACACGGTTGGTATCTTTTTTACGTCCAGAAAATATGGCATAGTTATCATGGTGATCTAAATTACCTTCATATTTACCAAGCTTCATCTCATCATATTCACTTTTCATAAAGGTTGCATTTGGCATATCATCATAACGTATAGTATTATTCTCTCGATTGATTGTTGCCTTCATAAATACAAATCTATCCCACCGTATATCCATTCCGTAAAAGACATTTGATTCATAAGATGACCATTTCATCTCAGTAAGAGACCCTCTAATAAGTGTATTTTCTGTAATTGGTGTTTCTGAAAAATTATCGGCATAATAGATTCTATACCCTAGTCTTATTAGACTTGAGTCTGCATTCCATGACTGTGTTTTAGGATAAGAGTGTGCATTGCCTGTCTGGTTGGCTCTATCGGTAATACGTGTGACTTTATTATGAAATACTGAATCTACATAATCAGCACGGTAGTCTGGTTGTGCAGGGTCTGCATTGGGCTTGTCATCAAAAATAGTATTTGGTGGATAATTTTTTCCTCCTAAATATTGATTACAGTAATCTATTTCCATAACTTCAGAACGGTTTTTATGACTATTACATCTAAAACTATATTTCCAAATTGGTTTTATATTTTCTAATCCATCTGCATAGGGTGTATCACTTCCATTTTCTAAAGCTACATTATGTGCCTCTTGTTTATTTTCAAAAGTATAAGCCATAAGTGCATCTAAAGGTTTTAATACCCCTTGCATATCACTATAAGCTCTGTTTCCTCCAGGGTATCCATGTCCTGCAGGATTAAATACCTGATAATCTTTTTTAGTATCATCTATAGAGTCAAGTAAGGCAAATTCACTCAAGGTAATACGTGGGTCTTGTGTATTTGGGTGGGTTGGATGTTCATAACGTTGTATGACAACATTGGTATTACTAGGAAGAGTTCTCATATCTTTACTATTCATACCAAAAGCAAACCAACCATCAAGACTCATAAGAAATCGTCCATTCTCACCATAGCCTTTTTTAGAAAAATGATCCAGTATCTTAAAGGTATCTCCTCCACCTGAAGAATGTCCAATAACTCCTATGCGTGTAGTATCTACATAAGGTAAAACATCGTTGTTAGCATCAAGTATTTTTTTAAAACGGCTTATAAACGTATCGGGATCTCCATAATAATCTTTTGCATAAATAACTGAATACCCATGACTAGCAATGAAAGTCAAAAGAGATTTATAGCTATTGTGGTTTTGAGACTGAAAACCTGGGGCAAAAAAGAGTAAAGGTGTTTTTGACATATGAACAATATCAGAAGGAAAGTAAATAATAGAATTTCCATTATCAACCTCAGTATAAGTGGAGACATCATGACTTCCCCCTACTCCATAGCTATCTATTGCTGATGTAACTGAAAATCCATAACTAAATTCTACATTAGAAGTTGAATTATGAAAAAAGAGTCGTATCTCATACTCTCCTGCTGGCATAGGTTTTTGATTTTGATTTAATACAATGTTGCCCTGTCCCACCCAGTTCCAAGCTATCACATTAGCCCAATCATTAGATGCACCTACACGGAAAATCCCTACCCAGTCTTCATCCCCTGAAAGTGGTGTATTTACAGTGATTGAAACTGTTTCATCTATATTGTATGTATTTTGTATTGTTTTAATGGGGAGGGGTAAACCATTACCACTTATAGTAGGTACAAATGTTGTAATATCTCCCATGATGATAGGAACCCATTTTAAATTAGCTGCACTGAGTATACTGCTAAGCCCTATCATTATCATCATAATTTTAAATAATCTATATCTTTTCATCTTTTCCCTCTTTCATTTATTCTCCTATCTTTACATGATAGGGGAGCCTTTTAGGGAAATAGTTAGTTTCATATACAAAATGGTTCAATATAACTATAAGTAAATACTGAGTAAAAAAGTTTACTTTTTATAAATACTCCCTAAAGTATGTATAAAAAGGCTAACTAAAACATATTAACAAAGTGTTACCTCACATCAATCTCTTTCACTGATTTTTCAAGTTCAGCTAAAAAATTTTCTATCTTTTTACCAAAACTCTCTACAAAGTTCTTGGTTTGATTTAAGTCTATATTTATATTTTCTTTGTCAATCTTAATACCTACATTTTCAGCCATATCTACTTTACCTTCAGAGAGGTCTTTTTGTAAATTTTGTGCTGTGTTCTCAAATGTTTCTCTCAGTGCATTAAAAAAATCTTTTGTTTGATTTAAGTCTATATTCAATTTACCCTCTCCAACTTCCACACCCATCTTTTCAAATAATTCATTATTTTTTTCTGGCATAATTTGATCCTTTTTTGAATTATTATAGCTTAATCTCTAACTTCAACACAAGTACAAATATTTTCAAAATATATTTAGTGTTATAATATACTCAGAAAAAAGGATTGTCTGTGATGAAACTTATATCTTCAATATTATTACTCATTCTACTTACTTCTCACTCTCTGAATGCTGCTTGTATTCCTTCGGGTACTGCTGGTGATGATACTGTTACCTGTACAGGCAACATCAATGGATGGCAACAATTTTATGGTGGTAATGATCATATTTCTTTACAAGATGTCACAGGAAGTGCTGTCTATTGGTTAGATGAGACAACACATGGTAACCCCACAACTGATGGAGAAGATAGGTTTTATGCTACAAACAGTAGTTTTCTATGGGTATTTGGTTTTGGTAAAAATGATTATTTTGATATTAACAATAGTATATTTTCAAACCTCTACGCAGATACAAATCCTTATTGGGTAGAGCAACGTGGCGATGATACTATCATTATAAGAAATTCTGTTTCAGATGGTTGGATTCAAGGTGGTAACGATAATGATACTATAGAAATATATGACAGTAATGTTTCAACCGTAGCTGCAGGATATTCAGATGTTTATAATTTCGATTATACACCATTTGATGGGAATGATACTGTTTTGTTGGATCATGTTAACTTTACTATCCCCAACTATCACTACAACACAATACCCGGAGCAATTAGTGCTGGAAAGGGTGATGATTATATTGAAATGATTCATGGAGGTGAAGCATTTAATGTCGCAGGAGGATATGGGAACGATATAATTATTATACGTGATGGGGAACACTTAAATGCATGTAATTATTTTGATGAGAATAATGTAGCACGGCAATGTGGTATTTATGGTGATGCAGAGTATGTCGTAGAGCAAAATATTTCTCATGATGACACTTATATATCTATTCACCATGGAGATGACCAAATAAACCTAGAAGATGCAGATATTCGTAACATAGTTGTGAATGGTGGACATGGTTCCGATATTATAACTATTCATACACCTGTACTGTTATCAGGTACTCTACTAGATGGCGGTGATGATAAAAGTATTGCTGACACATTCATAGATCAACTTCATTTTGAACAATGGAGTGGAGATGTTGAGGGTGAGAAACTTAGAAACTGGGAACAAGTTATTTTACATGATATCTCAGATATTACACTTATAGATAGCAATATTTCTGTAGGGAGTGACAATGGTATAGATGCCGTATCCAATCTCCCTTATGGTCTTATAGTAGAAGACAATTCCATGCTCAATATAAAACACTCATACCTTATAGATGGTAATCTTCATAATAGTGCTACTCTCAATATGCAAGATGGTGGAGTACCGGGAGAAATTGTGACTATATCACATGATTACACTTCAAACAATGGTGCACTTTATCTTGATGTAACACTTAATGATGCATCACCAAACATTACTGACAAAGTGGTAATTCATGGAGATACACAAGGAACAACTACACTCTACATCGATAATATCAATGGCTTAGGAGGGCTAACACCCACTGGAGATAATACAGGCATTTTACTCATTGAGATTGATGGAAATTCAAATGCTATTTTTCAACTTTCAAGTACACTTCATATAGGAGAATATAACTATACTTTACACAAAGGGAGTAATGGAAACTGGTATTTACAGTCTAGAAAAAACACACCTTCTATTAAACTTATTAAAATGGTCAATCAGACAAAAATTTCTAAACCGAGTATATTAAATTATACTATTACACTTGAAAATACAGGAAATGTAGTCTTTAGTTCTATTCTTATGACAGATATATTTCCTGATGGCACACATAAAATATTAACGCTACAAAGTGGAGATACAAATAATAATCAAGAACTAGATATAGATGAAAAGTGGATTTATATAACCTCTTTTAATGTAATACAGAGTGATATAGATAAAGGTATTACACTCAATAATAAAGTTGAAGTAACTACAGCAGAAGGTTTATACTCAACAACTTCTGCACAAACACAAATTATACAACATAGTGAATATAGCTTTACAAAAAAGGCAACTTCAAAACCACTGCATATAGGTGATTGTTTAAGTTATACATTTAGTATAAAAAATCTAGGTAATACTCGTTTAAATATCAATAAAATAACAGATGACAATTGTCAAAGTGATATCACTTTAAAATCAGAATCTTCACAACAAAATGGAATATTGGATTTAAATGAAGAACAGATTTATACTTGTACGTCACGCCCAGTTAGCGCTTATGAAGCAGGTGTATGTGAAGTAATTAATATTGCCAATATATCTGTAAAAACAAATCTTTCAAATACTACATTAGAAGAAAAAACATCGAAGGTTACTACTTTTATAAATATCCCAAAATGTACCTGCCATACAGACACACTGGAACGAGCACCACTTATGCCATCAGATACTAATATTTTATCACTTTCAAATACATCTGCAACAATACAATGGCAAGATAATGCATTTAATGAGTTAGGATTTAAAATTTATAAAGAGAATCAGCTTATTGCTGTTACCCGTAAAGATGAAAGAATATTTACCATTAAAAATCTAAAACCAAGAACCACTTATACATATACTATTAAATCATATAATGCATATGGTGCATCCTATCGTACATTAATCACATTTACAACTAAAGATGATTATAGTTGGCTTCCAGCTATCTACAATCTAATACTATAAAAATGCAAGTAATGAAGCTGTCACCGCCACGTTAAGAGACTCTACACTTCTTTGCATAGGTATGGCTATACTTTCATTACAAATAGACTCTACAGCCTTGCTTACACCTTCACTCTCATTACCCAGTACAAAAATGGTTTTATCACTATAGTTTTGCTCTTTGTAGCTAGACTTAGCATGGGAAGAAAGTGTATAAACATCTGCACCATCATTTTTAAATGTTTTGAGTGTCTCTTTGAGATTAGTTGTTTTGATAATGGGCATTTTGAAGAGTGTACCTACCGAGGCTTTTATCACCAATGGGCTTATCTGTGCTGCACCTTTTGTAGGTAGAAGTATAGCATCTACATTCCCTGCTGCACAAGAACGGATAATCATCCCTAAGTTTTGAGGGTTAGTTACACCATCTAGAGCTATGATACGGTAGCTTTGATGCTCAGCTTTAAAACTCTGTTCATCACCAAAGTGTTCAAGCACGATGTCTAATGCTACCCCTTGATCTTGTTTGGCATTTTTTGAGATGCGTGAGAGGGACTGCTTGTCATGGTAAGCTACCTCAATACCACGTTTTTTAGCAATGTTTTTCATATCTTCAAGCACTTGTGCATCTTTGTTTGACTTAGAGAGGTGAAGTTTATGCATAGTGACAGCATCATCTTCTAGTGCTTCAAGTACTGCATTACGTCCATAAATAGTCAGTACTTTATCAAAAAATGCTTTTTTCTTTAGATATTCAGGAGAGTCTTGCATATTTTACCTTAGCTATAATTTTGTATCGTATTTTATCATCTTTACTTGTTACAATACGAGATGTTTAAACTTTTTTATAGAATTTCACTCCTTTTACTTATAGTTTTATCTGGAACACTCCTCTATCAAAAAAATACCTATGCCTACCATACACTTGTACAGGTTAATCCTCTCCCTCATACCAAACTACTCATAGAAAAAGAACACTATATAGATGCCTATAACTACTTAAACTACTTTATGAATTTTGAGTATGTACAAAAAAATAGTGAAGCAAACCAACTACTCAATGAGATAGAAAACAAACGCTCTAGTCTCTCTTATATGTCAGAAAAAATAGCTGAAGGAATACAAACAGGTACTTCAGATGAACTCTCGGGACAAATTTCAGCTATAGGCTCAGACTTTTTTGTTATCGGTGATCTACGGGATTTAATACTCGAAGGCACACATTACTTCAAAGATGAAGAAGTAGACAAAGTATTAATCTCCCTCTCCACCATAGGACTTGTAGCAAGTATGAGTTCTCTTATTACTTTAGGTTCTAGTACAACGGCAAAAAGTACTGTCTCTATATTGAAACTTGCACATAAAAGTAAACGCATACCACCCTGGTTAAACAAATATCTTATACGTGAAGCCAAACAAATACAAAAAACCAAAGAGATTACAACGTTAAAACCTCTTGTTAATACCCTAGACACAATACATAAAGAGGTGGGACTAACGGATACACTCAAACTACTCTCTCATACAGAAAATTTTAAAGAGTTAAAGGGGGTAAGTAAACTAGTAAAACGTTATGGTAACGAAACTAATATACTCTTAAAACTCTCAGATAAAAAAGTTTTAACCCATACAGATGTACTAAAAAAAGTAAATAAAAAAACCATAGTACTTGCCTCAACCTATGGTCCATCAGGTTTTGTACATCTCATTAAAGGTGGTGAGAAGAATTTTATTAAAACAACAAAGAGACTAAAAGCCTATAGTAAAGTAGGAGTTAAAGGTGAGATATGGAAAATATTTCTGTGGCTTCTAAAACATTTGAGTGATACACTACTCATAGTCATTATGAGTAGTGCATCATTACTACTTTTTCCATGGAAAAAGTTAAAAAGAGTTATTTAGCTTCACCATTCCAGGCAATGCGTGGTTTATCATTTTCATCAAATTCAACAGCTGGCATACCCATGATGTTATACCCTGCATCAACATAATGTACTTCACCCGTAACCCCAGAACTAAGGTCAGAGAGTAAGTACATACCTGAATTTCCTACTTGGGTAATAGTAACATTCTCTTTAAGCGGAGCATGTGCTTTATTCCACTTAAGCATGAAACCAAACTCACCAATACCTGCAGCTGCAAGTGTCTTGATAGGTCCAGCTGAAATAGCATTGACTCTAATACCATCTTTACCTAAGTCTTCTGCTAGGTACTTAGTAGTCATCTCTAATGCGGCTTTAGCCACACCCATGAGGTTATAGTTAGGGATATACTTTACCCCACCATAATATGAGAGAGTAAGTACAGAAGAGTTATCTGAAAGTATTGGCTTTAACTCACGTACAATTTCGATAAGTGAGTAAACAGAAATATCCATAGCCACATCAAATGCCTCTTTACTTATATCATAGAAACGTCCAGAAAGCCCTTCTTTAGGTGCAAAAGCAATAGAGTGTACAATGAAGTCTATCTGCCCCATATCCTTCTCTAAAGACGCTTTAAGTGCTTTAATCTCTTCTGGCTTAGAGACATCACAAGGGTACAATCTTGCAGCACACTCCAAATCTTCTGCGATAGGTGCCAGTTTTTGCTCAAAACGTTCATTCAAAAACGTGATAGCCATCTCAGCACCCTGCTCTTGACATGCTTTTGCTATACCATACGCAATAGACTTTTTGTTTGCGATGCCTAAGATGACACCTTTTTTACCCTTCATTACCATGATTGCTCCCTAAAATAAATTCCAATATTTTACCATCATTGAGGTAAAATACAAGAAAACTATTTCCAATGAAAGAATTAAATGCACAAAATACTCATAATAAACACAGGTGGCACCTTTAATAAAGTTTACAATCCTCTCAATGGAGAACTGATAGTAGACCAAACTGCCCATGCCATAGAAGAGATAGCTTCTAAGTGGCTCTGTGAATTTGAAGTGTTAAATATCATAGGAAAAGACAGTCTAGAGATAAACAACCACGATAGACTAGAACTACTCTCTACCCTACACCAATCAAATCATCACAGTATCATCATCGTGCATGGTACAGATACTATGGATGTGACAGCTGAGTACCTAGCAGATGCAGAACTAGAAAAAACCATAGTCCTTACGGGTGCCATGGTACCTTACAGCATAGATCCCACAGAAGCCACAGCTAACCTTGCTTCTGCCTATGGATACATCAATGCTTTAGAAAAAGAAGGCATATTTATAGCGATGAATGGGGTGATAGGTTCTTATGAAAAAGTAGAAAAAGATAGAAAAAAAGGGAAGTTTACTCTTTAATCCATATCTTATTTG
>JAUTBQ010178452.1:0-11178 GCA_032361185.1 Lepetodrilus ovalis
AATCAGCCACTTTACCCTCTCCAAAATGAGGCTTTATCTCTTCATAAATCTCTTCTAAAATAGCCTGATAATCCATCTTCTTCCTTTTAATATCTCATATCAAAAACTATTTAATAGATTAATTTTTTTGAGTTTGTGAGAAATGTATCATAGACACTATCCTCAGAATTATCCCAAATACTCTCTAGTGATTTTTCAGAAGCTTTGATAAACTCTTTGTTCTCTTTTGTATCATCAACTACTGCATAGTCGCTAATAACACCTTTTTTTATATTTTCAAGAATAGTCAAAACGATGTCAAGTTTTGTATCTTCAACTTTAAGCTTTATCGTATGCATCGTATTCCTCTCTTAAGTTTTTAAAGAAATTATAGCACAATTTTAAGTTATACTCTTCTTTTGTACTCTTCATAACCAAACTCTCTCACTCTTACTAGCTCTCCATCTTTCTTTTGTATCCACAAATCTGGAAGTTTTATGCCATTAAAAGTTGTATTTTTAACGATAGTATAATGTATCTGGTCTTCAAAGATGATGGTATCGCCAACTTTCAAAGGTTTGTCAAAACTATAATCTCCCATGATGTCTCCAGCTAGACATGTGTTACCTGCTAGTCTATATGAGTGAGGTTTCTTTCCTTTTTCATCTGCTCCTCTAACCTCTGCACGATAAGGCATGAGTATCGTATCTGGCATGTGGGCTTCTGCTGAAGTGTCAAGCAGAGCTATATCTATCTGGTTGTGAACTATATCTAAAACTGTTGTTGCTAAGTAGCCTGTTTGCCATCCTACTGCTTCACCAGGTTCTAGGTAAACTTCTACATCATACTTGGCTTTAAAAGCTTTTATGAGGGTTATAAGCTTTTCTACATCATAGCCCTCTTTGGTTATATGATGCCCTCCTCCGAAGTTTATCCACTTCATGAGAGGTATTACCTCGCCAAACTTCTCTTCAAACCCTTTTAGTACAAGCTCTAGTGCATCACTATCTTGTTCACAAAGTGCATGAAAATGCAACCCTTCTATGCCTTCAAGTTGCTCTTTTAAAAACTCTTTTTTTGTGATACCCAAACGGCTGTAAATAGCACATGGGTTATACATATCCGTAGGAGATGCTGAGACTTCTGGGTTTATCCTGAGTCCACATGAGACTCTGCCTATGGCTCTATCTTTATACTTTTGCCACTGTGAAAAAGAGTTAAAAACTATGTGATTGCTTATGCTTACTATCTCGTCAAACTCTTCATCTTTAAAAGCTGGAGAGTAGGTATGAACCTCTTTTTGAAACTCCTCTTTGGCTAACTTTGCCTCATGTAGACCACTAGCACAACAACCATGAAGATAACTCTTAACCAAACCAAAACTATCTCTAAATGCAAAACCCTTTAGAGCTAAAAGTATCTTTGCTCCACTTTGTTTTTGCACATACTCTAAAAGTTTGAGGTTTTTCTCTAGCTTTGCCTCTTCCAAGACATAAGAGGGAGTCTTAATATCCATACTTATCGAGTATCTTTTCTATATAAGGTATGTAGTTTTTACCAAATGCCCTCGCATGAACTAGGTAAGGATAGAGTTGATATATATCTGCTCTCTCTTCAAAAAAGCCCTCAGCTATAGGAAACAGTTCTCCATACTTTCTGAAAAATGGAGCATCAAAAGTTTGAAACATCATAATAAATGCTAACTCCATCTCATGATGACCAAAGTAGATGGCAGGGTCTATAAATGCTGCAACTTCGCCGTTATGCATAAGAACATTGCCACTCCAAACATCGCCGTGTAAAAGTGATGGAGCTTGTGGCTCTAAAAGAAATTTGTCAAAATCCTCACAAAAAGTGATAATCCTCACATACAAAGCATCGTCAATCTTTCCCTCTTCAAAACATCTGTTGGCAAACTCTAAAACCCTCTCTCGTTTAAAAAAATCTATCCATGAGTCATTTTGTCTATTTGGCTGTTTAAATATCCCTATCGTCGTATCTGTAGCAAAACCAAACTGCTCTTGTCCTATACGATGAAGTGCCGCTAACTGTACTGCTGCATCAAGTTCGCCATCTTCTTTTGCTTGTTCGTTGCTTTGTATAAACTCTGTGATGAGTATATTGTCAAGTTTTCGTATGACATTTGGCACTGGCAGGTTTGAGTAAGTTTTAAGATAATCAAGCATTTGGGCTTCACTAGAGAGAAGCCAACCCTGTTCGCTAACTTTTACGATATACTTATCATCGCAATTATAGATATAAGCACTGCTGTTTTGTGCTATAAGTTTACAGTTTTTTATATCGACATTGAGAATTTTTTTTATGTTTTCTTTCATGTTTTATTGCTTTTGTAATTTATTTTTTACTATTATACAAATAATTACCTCAAAAAAGGGAACGCCGTGAAATCTATACTTTTTGTCTGCCTTGGAAATATTTGTCGTTCGCCATTGGCAGAAGCGATTGCTAAAAATTTTGCTAAAAATCATGGAGTAGATTTAAAGATTGACTCAGCAGGAACGGGGCATTGGCATGTGGGAGAGCCACCATGTGAAAACTCTATAAAAGTAGCTTCAAACCATCAGATAAACTTAGCCAACCTTCGTGCAAGCGTGGTTACCGATGACGATAAAAAGAGCTTTGATTATGTCATAGCTATGGATAAAAACAACTACAAAGAGCTTCAAACTTTAGGGTTTAAAAACCTCTACAAGATAGGAGATTTTGGGGGTTTTGAGGGAACTTGTGTACCTGATCCGTACTACTATCCTGGGTTTGAAGGATTTGAGAAAGTATACAATATGCTTGATATTTGTATCAAAGATTTTTTAGAAACTGAAGGGTTACTTAAATGAAAAGTTACTTGGTATTATTTAGCTTGTTTTTCACATCTTGTTCACATTCCCAAGATGTATTTATTCACATCCCTGAAGCTTCGGGAATCTGTTATGCAAAAAGTAGCGATTCACTTTTTATAGCCAACGATGAAGGCACTATTTATGAGGTTAACAGAAGTGGAAAACTTTTGAGAAAAAAGAGATTAGGCAACTATGACTTGGAAGGTGTGGCGTGTGATGAGGATAAAGGTAAACTTTATTTAGCAGTAGAGGGAAGTGACAATATACTCATACTTAACCAAAAAAACTTAACAATACAAAAAGAGATAAATATCAAACGAAAGTTTAAAAACATAAACATTTTAAAAAAAGATAAAAAGCATGGCTTGGAAGCGATAACCATCATCGATGGAGATATATACCTCTCAAACCAATCCACAAAACCATACCCAAAACCAGACTCTTCTGTCATCATCAAAGTAGGCTCCCTAGAAAAAAGAAAAACTGTCATAAAAGAGATAATCAACCACGGCTACTTTGACATAGCAGGTCTATCTTATCATGAGGGCTATCTATATATGGTCAGTGACCGTGATGATTTGCTGATAAAATACGACATAAAAAGCCAAAAAACAGTCTCTTCAAAAAAACTACCCCTTGGCTCATGGGAAGGCATAACATTTGACAACGAGGGGTTTATGTATCTTAGCGATGATGACGGAAAAGTGATAAAACAAAACTTCAAAGGATTTATGTGAAATACCTGCTTACCCTACTAGCGATACTCATCTCTGCTTATGTGATTTATCGAGGTTATCCTATCGTTAAGTATTATTATAAGATGTACACAGCTTCATCAAATGGACTTCATACAAAAGCACCAGATGCACAGGCACATACCCTAACTGGCGATTTGTGGAGTGTTAAGTCTCATCTTGGCAAAAAGGTTGTTATCGTGTTTTGGTCAAGCTACTGTCCACCGTGTATCAGAGAGTTTCCATACATACAAAAAGTATATGACAAGTACAAAGATGACAGCAACATAGAGCTTATAACTTACTCACTAGATCTTTCACTCGATAGAGACTCTTTAGAAGAGTATATCAAGTCTCACAACATAAACTATCCTGTACTTGTAGATGACAATCTAGCAGGAGATGAGAAAAACTTTGCAAAAAAGTTTGAAGTATTTGGAGCCCCATCGTTTTGGGTTATAGACAAAAAGGGTATCATCATCGCTTCAAACAGAAGGTCTATCGAGGAGATTTTACCCTTTATAGAGTAGATTTGGCAAGAAGTCTATCAGCCTAAATCGCTACTTTTTTATCATGAATCTTTTGTAAGTCTTCACTATCAAGTCCTAGTTTTATACACATAGCCCCTGATTTTAACATCTTGTACTCTGCTTCGTTATCAGCTTTGAGTTGTTTTATATCTTCTACCGTTTTTTTCAAAATATCCGCTATCTCTTTATCTGTAATATTCATCAATCTCTCCTTTTGGGGGATTTTACTGCATATTGTCTAAAAATATTTTACTTTTTATTGATTAGAAAATTTTCTAAAAGTTTTTTTAATCCGTCTTTCTTAAAAGAATATCTAGGGTATTTGTGGAAAGCACTCTTTTTAAAAATGCAAAAACTTTTGTAGGTGTTGTAACTCTATAACGAGCTTTTGGTTTTTTAGCCTCTAACGCGTGGATAAGTACATCAAACACTGCATCTTCACCCAAAGTAAATGGTACATCTTTTTCACTCTTTAAAGCTTCAAGTTTACTCTCATACTCTTTGGCATGTGGGCTGTTTTGTCTATCTATGTTTTGTAAAAACTTCTTTAGGGCATTTTTTCTAAAGTCACTTTTTATAGGGCCTGGCTCTATCAAAGATACAAAGATATTGGTATCTTTAAGCTCCAATCGTAAAGTATCGCTTAAACCCTCAAGGGCGTATTTACTAGCATTGTATGCTCCACGGTATCTCATGGATACAAAGCCTAAGATAGAACTGTTTTGGACTATTCGACCTTCGCCATTTTTTCGCATATGTGGAAGTAGTAAGTTTGTAATCTCTTGTGTTCCAAAGATATTTGTCTCAAACTGCTCTGTTAAAACTTTACGAGATAAGTCTTCTACAGCCCCTGGTTGCCCAAAAGCTCCGTTGTTAAAAAGTCCGTAAATCTTACCGTCACATCTTTGTAAAACTTCTTCTACGGCACTTTTTATGCTCACACTATCGTCCAAATCAAGAACCAACGACTCCAACCCCTCGTTTTGAAGCCGTTTTACATCTTCTTTACATCTTGTAGTAGCAAAAACTCGATAACCTCTTTTTTGAAGCTCTTTAGCACAGTAGTAACCGATACCAGAAGAGCATCCAGTTATGAGAACTGCCCTATCTTTCACTTGGACAATTCTCTATACAGACTTGTTTGACTTTTAACTCTCCTCCAGCACCCACAAAACAACTATCATAAGCTTTTGTACAACCACAATCTATCTGACACATCTGCATCTGAGCTGCTTGAATTTCTGCTTGTAAGTTTGGTTTTCTCGGTCTATGTGGTCTAAAAAGTGGAGAAGGTCCCATCATCATTCCATAAGGACGATAAAAACCTCTATAACCCAAACCACCATATCCATAGCCACCATAGTAACCAAAGCCATCAAAATAGAGCAAATCTAACTCTAACTCATACATATCCATATCAGAGGCATACTGCTCTAGCCTTATGGTATAATCATGCATCTTTTTATCAAAGCTCTCATGAGCTGCTTTTTCAGCCTTGACTTTACAAACATCAAACTTCGCTTTACAACTAGCTTTACAGCTATCTAACTTCTGTTGACACCCTGCCAACACCAACTGTCCTGATTCCGTTTTTGGTGGTATATACTCACTCACACTTCTATACTTTGGAGAACATCCAAGAAAAAAAAGTATCGGCAGTATTATAAAAATATATCGCATATTAAACTCCTTGCTTGTGTAGAGTACCATATAATTGTGAAGAAATCTAAAATAGTTTTATTTTTTATCTAATTGAACTTATAAAAAAAGATGATTTTAATGCAGGAAAAGTAATACTACTTTTACATTTTTAGTCTTTATCAAGTTCAAACTGAACCAACTCACACAAACTAATATCTAAAATATTTGCAATCAAATAGAGATGTTCTAAGTTAAAATGCTTATCCTTACTGTTTTCACAATTTGCGATAAACGATGGACTTTTATGTCCCATAAAGATAGCTAATTCAAGTTGGCTCATTCCCTTTTTTTCTCTATATTTTTTAATATTTAGACCTATAGATTTATGAAGTTGTGCAATTTTTTCTTTATCTACGGCAGGGAAGATATTTTCCATATTTTAGTAGTAACCTTTTTACGAAATGTTACACCATTCACAAAAAACTCTCAATTTCCAACTGGATAGTATCCTATTGGTAAATATTTTTATTAAGTTGCCGATTATTGTAATTGAACACATATTAAAACAAGGAAGGAAAGAAATATGACACAAAAGACAAAGCTTTTACTTGCATCAACTTCGTTGCTACTATTTGTAGGATGTGGTGCAGGTAATACAGTAGATTCACTTACAGGTGGAAAAGCAGGAAGAAACACTTCAAGTACGGTTAAATTTAACATGGCTAGTGATAAATCAAGTTTCACAATCATTTTAGATGGAAATCCTGGAGACAACATACATCATACATCATACAGCTGCTGAGTATAAACTATTTGATACAGACGAGAGTAATATTTTAGATGCTGCTCTTACAGGCAATGGAAAGATAACTACAACATGCCAACAAAGTGCAGCAACAAGTGATGCAATTACCTATAGTTGCACAACAAAAAATGACTTCACAACAGTTGTAGGTAAACCAAATGATACAACACAAGAAGTTTCTTTAAAAGTTGGTCAAAAATATACACTCTACAAAGTAAATACATATCTTTATGATAAAAAAGTATCTTTTGATATAGATACAGATAAAACCATCATAGACTCATTTACATTATAAAAAATAAAAAGGAAAAAGGAAAAAAATCATGAAAATAAAAAAAATAATATTAAGCTTGGTAACTGTAGGTTTTTTAGTAAGTGGATGTGCTCAAAAAACATCACAAACAGTAGGTTCATATAAGGTAAAAGATTTGACTGAGCAACAGTTTAACCAAGAGTTTATAGTTGGAAAAACTACTCTATCTCAAGCAAAAGAGAGACTTGGTAAACCAGTAGACAAACTGAAATCTCATGGCTTTGATTTTTATAGTTGGACATATGGTATCGTTGAAGGAGAATCCAATGGATTAGAATCTATACCTTATGTAAATATACTATTTGGTAAAGCTGGTGGAAAATCTATACAAAAATCTATCACTCTAGGATTTGACAAAAATAATCTTTTAGCCCATAGAAAATGGAATGGTACAAAAGAGATAGACATAGGATTAAAAGGGCTTTTAGCTAAATAACCAATATAAGGACTACAAAATGACAGCAAGAAAAGTATGGGGTATTATTTTTATCATTTTAGGTGTTAGTTCACTTTTATATGGTGGAGCATACTATTTAGAGGTTTCAAATTCAATAGATCAAATCAACTTTATTGCTTCTATGTCAAGAATGCCAAATGAAATGATCTCAATGATGCAATCAAATATAGATAATGCCTATTATGAAATAGGAATATACATAGGAATCGGAGTATTTTTGGCATACACTGGTACTGGTATGCTAGAAAACAAAAATATAAATGATGACACAGAGCAAAGATATCAAGATTTTCTAAAAAATTTTGGAGACAAAATATGAAAAAAGAAAATTTGAACAATAGTTATGAAGATAAAATGCTTGAAGCATTTGTAGATAAATCAAATGACCCAGAAAAGATAATATGGTATAAAAAAGCTTTCTCCAAATTTCAAAATAATCAGTCTAAATTTAAATGGAGTTGGAGTTGGTGGGCATTTTTTATGGGACCTTGGTTTTTATTGTACCGTAAATTATACCTAGTTGGAATTATTTATTTAATAATTTTTTCAATGCTAGGACCAATTGTCAATCTTATATTAGGTGCTTATGCACCTTTTTTACTCTATAAAAGATTTGAAAAAAAGAAAAAAGAAATTGAAGAATCTTGGCAAGATGAAAATCAAAGATTATTAGCCATGCAAGAAATTGGTGGGTATAGTAAAGTGATTGTAGCAATTCCTATTATATTTTTAATAGGAGCATTGATAACAAATATTATCCCAAAACTTGCTTCAACTTCACATATGGCAACTGTACCAAAATGCTCTGATCCACAAACTGTAAAACTTGTAAAAAAAGTTATAAGTGAAAACCAATTATTTGCCTCTATGGTTAATAAAAATAAAATGGAAGATATGAACTTGGACATGATTAGAACAGTAAATAAAGATAAAGAAACAGATATTTATACATGTAAAGCAAAGCTAGATTTAGGACAAAAAACAGAAGTAAATCCCATACTAAGTTATGCTTTTTCAAATATTACATATACTGTAGCATTGACAGATGATAAAAAACAATTTATCGTAGAAATTTTACCTAATAACTAAATAGGGAGTGTACACTCCCTGCCCATATAAAAGACTATGCTTTCGCGGCTTCCATCTCTTTTTTAACATACTCAGGTGTGCAAAATATACCACAGTGACAAACACCTTTTTCAGGTAGCTCTTCCTCGATAGCAGGTTTACATGGGCAGATTCTATCGTCGGCACTTTTGTGTTTTCCTGTCTCTTTATCTTCAAACACCATAAAACATGGACAAAATCTCTTTTTATAAAGCATCTTATGACGAGCCAATCCCATGATGACACCCTCGTTGACATCTTCGTTTGGGTTATATACCCAGCCAAACTGAGCATTGACCTTGTCTGTAAACTTTTTTGTTTTCTCTAACTCTGTTAAAAACTCTTCACTTTTCATATCAATATTTTTCATCTATTCCCCTATTTGATTTTTACTATTTTATCATAATTCTTCTATAAACCATGGAAGTCCACTATCTTTTAACTCTCTCATGAATGGATCTGGGTCAAACTCTTCCATATTTAAAACCCCTTTTTGCATCCAAGTATCAGTCATCATCAGTTTTGCCCCTATCATCGCAGGAACACCTGTTGTATAACTCACAGCTTGGGCATTTGTCTCTTTATAAGTCTCTTCATGATTGCAGACATTATAGATGTATATCGACTTTTCTTTACCATCTTTGATACCCTTTGCTACTATGCCGATATTTGTTTTGCCTTTTGTTCTCTCTCCCAAGGTTGATGGGTCTGGTAAGAGGGTTTTTAAAAACTGTATCGGAACTATCTTTTGTCCTTGATGTTCTACCTCTTTTATACCTAGTAAACCTACATTTTCAAGGCACTTCATGTGGGTTAGGTAACTCTCGCCAAAAGTCATAAAAAACCGTATTCGTTTAAGTCCTTTGATATGTTTTACCAAACTCTCCATCTCCTCATGATAGAGAAGATAACTATCTTTTTCCCCTATCTGTGGATAATCCCAAACCATTTTTATCTCCATCGGTTCAGTCTCTATCCACTTGCCCTCTTCCCAATATCTACCTTTTGAACTAACTTCTCTTAAATTTATCTCAGGGTTAAAGTTTGTAGCAAAAGCATATCCATGGTCTCCTGCATTGCAATCAAGTATATCGATGGTGTGTATCTCATCAAAATAGTGTTTTTGAGCATAAGCACAAAAGACATTTGTAACTCCAGGATCAAAACCACTTCCTAAAAGTGCCATAATCCCAGCCTTTTTATACCTCTCATCAAATGCCCACTGCTCTTTGTACTCAAACTTTGCCGTGTCTGGATGCTCATAGTTTGCCGTATCAAGATAATGTACTTTTGTCTCTAGACAAGCCTCCATGATAGTAAGGTCTTGATAAGGAAGAGCGATATTTAAAACCATATCAGGCTTTACTTTTTCTATCAAAGCAACCAAAGCAGGTACATCATCCGCATCTACCTCAGCTATATCTATATCAACATCATATCGCTCTTTTATCTCTTGCTGATACAACTCACATGAACTAAGTCGTCTACTAGAGAGTGTGATATTTTCAAATATATCTCGATTTTGTACACATTTGTGAACCACAACTCGCCCTACTCCACCAGCACCGATTATCAAAATATTTGCCATCACTAACTCCATAAAAAAATATAGCTCATTATAACAAAAGTGTAACAATTTGACATGATAAGTCAAAAAACTATTATAAAAAGTAAATTTTATAGACAAAAGTTAAAAAAAATATTATAGTTGGAACAGAAATTAATTTGAAAAGGTTTATATCATGACAAAATTACTCATATCTTTAACACTATTGACACTCATCTGGGGTTGTGGTAGTAGCAGTGGAAAAAACAATACAAAACTAGGAACTTTTTCTACTTCAAAAAGCCAAAACTTTCATGCTTACAACAGCAACAACTTTGAAGAACTAACAAGAACAGAAACTTCCTACATAAGACATGTTAAAACTTTGGGACTTAATGGTGAAGCTTTAGACATAGATATAAGTGATGATGGAAACTATGCCTATATCGCAAGTGGAGATTATGGTCTTCAAGTTGTAGACATCTCCAGTCCTGAACATCCAAGACTTATAAAAACTCTTGATAGTTATGGTTATGTAAACCATGTAGAAGTTATCGGAGATATAGTTTATCTATCTTATATAGCCCAAACTTGGGATGACTATGAAAGAGTTAATGCCTACAACATCTCTTCCCCTTATCAAGCAAAGTATTTAGGGTTTTACGAAGGATACAAAAGCAATAACCATAAAAATTTTAGCTGTCAAGATTATCTATATCAGATAAAAGAGAACAATCTTTATGTAGTAGATAGAACCCTAAACAGTTACCAAACCTACACACTATACCAACCCTACTCGCTGATGGTTATCGATGGTTATGCTTATATTGCCAACGGTAGAGATGGTTTGACTATCTTAAAAGTGAGAGGTTACGGGAGAGCTACAGCAAAACTAACTAACCCTTAGTTAAGATATGTAGATACTCTGTAACAGAGCTAGCTTTATGGTTACGATTTTCACTCTTATCAGCTTTAAACCGTTGATAGGAAGTCGTAGCCAAATCATACTCCCCATAACGACTCATGATAGTCTTAACTTTATCTGCACTCATAAGCCCTTCATTGTTGTAACTTAAAAAGATATACTTAAACTCTGCATCAGCCACCAACTGCTCAAAACTCTTTGAAACTTCTCGTGTTTTACAGTAGTTTGAACGGTTATACTCTCTCATTCCAGTCTTACCAGATGGCACAAACTCATCATACTT
>JAUTBQ010178463.1:0-11178 GCA_032361185.1 Lepetodrilus ovalis
CTTTGTTGTCCTCTGCTGAATTTTGTAAATCTTCAAGCTGTTTAAGAAGCTCCTGTTTTTCGGTATTGCTGGCATCAAGTGAGGCCTTAAGCTTTGGGATTGCTTCACTTTCTGTTTGAGCACTCTCAGCCGCAGCAACTGTTGATTGGAGTTGTTGCTGCATCGTTTCCATCTCATGATCCTTTTGTTGAACCAATTGTACACTGTTTTGCATGTCCTCTTTGAATTGACTATTCTTGGACATGGAAAAAAATAGCAACATCAGAGTGAATAATATCGCTAAAACGCTACCGTATAGGATTTTGGTATTCGTACCCATAACACTTTCCCCCAAAAGGATGATAAATAATTAGTATGCTAATACCGGTGATGAACGGTAATCCGGCATATAGTAGTTCCATAAAAATTTTTCACATATTTCAATACACCTTGAGGGGTAAAAAAACACGAGAAGAATTTTTTTAGGAACTAATAAGCACCAAAAAACAATTTAAGTATCTAATTTATAAATATGAACAGATACAATACATAAAATTTCCTTTATAGGCAATCCTGTCGTGCATAATAATATTTGTTTTATGTTAATTTAGGAATTCTTTGTTTCATCTGAATTATTTTGTTGGCAAATGTCTGATTAAGCGTAACCATTTAGTCAATCTTGTGATTATTTCATCATGCATAAATTTTTTTTATAAATTGAATATGAGTGCGATGGCATATCAGGTGAAGATAATGTACATCCAACTTTGCTGATATCATTTTTGTAAGTAATCGAGTGGGTTTATAATGAGTGATATCAATCAATGAATTAACCAACACTTAAGGGCTCCTATTTTCATTGAGGCTTTTTGTATTGAGTAATACAATTTGAATTATTTAAATGTATAAATTATTACTTGGAAATTCAACAATAGATTAATGAGAAAATAGGACCTAATATTTAATAATATTTTTATTTGACCAAAATCATCTTACGAACTTTATTAAACGTACCAACAGTAATTTTATAGAAATAAACTCCACTTGGTAAACCGGTTGTATTAAAACTTACTTCATATATACCAGCAATTTTCGTTTCATTGACTAAAGTAACTATTTCTGCGCCTAATAAATCATATACTTTTAGCATTACATCAGAGGTTTTTGGTAAAGAAAATTCAATATTAGTAGCAGGATTAAACGGATTAGGGTAATTTTGACTCAATGCAAATTCCTTTGGAATACCTTTCTCATCATTTTTTTTCACAGATGTTGCTAGTCCTAATTGAAAACCTGTTCTTTTATTGTCTTTTTGGAAAGTCGGCCATTGATGAATAAATTGTTCGTTAGAACTATTTGAATTAATAAATCCATAAATTGATTTGTCACTACTACTAATATAAATTCTACCATCCGCAGTTATTAGTGGAGCTGATTTTACAGATAAACCAGTTTTATATGACCAATTAAACTCTCCATCTTTTGTTAATGAAATAATTCTCCCATCGTCACAACCAAAGATAACATTACCATCTGAAGTTAATGATGGATTGCCATTAACAGGAGACTCAACATTGTATTTCCAAACTTCAGTTCCAGTTTTAGATACAGAATAGAAGTATCCATCTTCGGAACCAAAATACACATTTCCTTCTCCATCAATTACTGGAGATGAAATAATTGAACCATTAGTTACAAAGTTCCAATTTAATGACCCATTAGAATTTAAAGCATAAAGGTTTGCATCATTACTTCCAAAATATACTTTACCTAATGTATCAATTGCTGGGGATGAATGTATTGCACCATCAGTAGTAAAACTCCAATTAAGAGTACCATTAGGATTGAGAGCGTAGAATTTCTTATCACTACTTCCAAAATATATTTTACCCAACTTGGATAATGATGCTGAAGAGGTTATTGCACCATTAGTCAAATAGTTCCAATTAATATTTCCGGTAACTCCATTAATAGAATACAATCTATTGTTTTCAGTTCCAACATAAAGCGTTCTTTCTTGTGTTATTGCTGGTGAAGCTGATACAACTCCTCCCATTGGTGTATCCCATTTAAAATTACCTAAAGGATCAAAACAATAAAGCCTTGTATCACCGGAACCCACATAAATATTATTATTAGGACCAATTGTTGTTGTAGATTGGATATCACCTCCGGTTGATAATGTCCACTCCAATTGGTTGTTTTTGTTAAAGCAATATATTTGGTCATCCGTAGAGGATGTAAAAAATAGACTATCGTTAATTGTACTAATTGAAGAAGTTATAGCTCCATTTGTCTCTAACTTAAACGAACAAACTTTTACAACATACTCTACTGTATTGGAAATACCTTTTTCATCTGTTACTTTTAACTCAACAATATTATCACCAGTAGGTAAATTTATTTCAAGTATTACATTCGTTCCAACTGTATTACCTTCATAATTCCATTCGTAATTAGTAATAGTAAATCCGTTAGGACTTGAACTACCTGACCCATCTAAAGTATTTGTTACATATCCATCCCACTCATTATCTATCCAAATTGAATCAGTAGTAATGCTAGCAATAGGAGCAGTTTTATATTTTAGTAACCACACTTTTTGTTCCTTTGTACCACAAACTATGTAACCATTATCTGAAGTTAGCCCAATAGATTTTCCAAAACTATAGTCATATGATTTGTCCCATATTTTATCCCCATATTTATTAGTCTTTACAAGAAATAAATTTCTGTTCTCATTATCTAACGTTCCACCAACTAATATAAATCCTCCGTCATAGTCATTGATTATAAAGTTGCCAGTATTAATAGAAGGTGTAAATCGCTCATACTCTTTAGCCCAAAATACCCTAGTTTCAATATCTATATGCATAAGCATTAAATTACCTACATTCTCACCAGTTAATACATAACCACTATCAGGTAAATCTTTTATAGTAAATGCAATTGAATTAATAGATTGAGATGCACCATCTAGTACAATTTTATTTTTTTGCCATAATTGATTTCCAAGCTTATCCGTTTGAATGAAATAAATTCCATCAGAAATCCCAGTAGCTACAGCAATGAAAAAACCTAGCTCGTTTTCCAAAATGGTAAAGTAATCAGAAGAAGGTATGAGAGGTACAAAAATATTCTGAGTCCATTCAAAATTACCATTTTCATCAACTCTTGTTAGCCACAATTCAGGTTCAGGCTCCATTCCTGGAGTTAATGTTCCAAGTAATATATATCCTCCATCATCGACTTCAATAACCTTATATCCGTGCATTTCTCCTTCCTCACTTGGATAAAAAGTTTTTGTCCAGAGAGTATCTCCATTTTTATCTGTTTTAATAAGCCATCCTTGCTTATAGCCTTTATCTCCATAAATAACAAAACCACTATCACTTGTTTCAATCATTGATCGAGGATTATCTTGGGTATTTGTAATAAAACTTTTCTCCCAAATTAACTGACCTTCAGAATTCGTTTTAGTTAAAACCGTATTTGTTGGGACTCCATTATTTTTATTTGAGCTAAGAATTATAAACCCTCCATCAAACGTTTCCTCTGAATAAATCCCAAAATTAGTACCTTCACTACCATAAGTTTTAGTCCAAGCTGTATCTACTTGAGCTAAAAGTAAATTGCTAAATAAAATAAACAATACGAAATAAAACAACCTTATTCTCTTTTTATTTTCCATAAAAATAATTCCCATAATTTTGTAAAATTATTACCTAATAAACAATAGAATATACTTGATAAAAACAAGTATTTAATTTCAACAATTTGAATAAAGAAATCGAATTTAAGTTAATTATATTATTTAATTAACAACATTTTTTTACTTTGAACAAATCCATCAACTTGCAACTTGTAGAAATAAACTCCAGCAGATAGATTTTCTGCATTAAATATTACTGAATATTCTCCAGATTTTTGCTTTTGGCTTACTAAAGTATTCACTTCTTTCCCCAACACATTATAAACCTTTAGGTTTACATTTGTAGTGGACGCAAACTTTGCGTCCACTACCGGAATGGTGTATTTAATTGTGGTTGTTGGGTTAAATGGATTAGGATAATTTTGTTCAAGCTTGTAATCAAATTTTATATTCTTTTCATTAAACCCTGTTACTAATGAATCAGGCTCAATTATGTAAGCAATTATATCCAAAGGTTGAAGTATAATGTTCATACTAAATGAATTGTCTTTAAGTAAAATATCTCCCTCACTATCTTCCGTAACTTTTTGAACTTTAAGTTGTCCATTCAAACCTCTTGAGCTTCCGTCAAAATTCAAATTAAAACTAAGAGTTTTAGTTTTTGAAGTATTAGCAAAAAGAATCATAGCCTTGTCTTCATCTAGGTTTCTCCATAGTGAAGATTGTAATGCAGATATTGTTACATCACCACTTCCCCAATTACTGGTAATGTTATCAATTCCACTTTTATCTATTTCAATTGGCTTTAGCATTCTACCAAAGGCTAGATAATCCTTCAGTTTATTTCTCACTCTACCCATTCTTCTTACATAAGGTCCAGTTTCATTATTAATTGTACTCACATAAAAACGTCCTGGTTGAACTCCATTAACAAACGAATTAGCATACTGGCAATAATAGTTTGGATTAGGTCTCCATCCAGCTTGAGTACCAAAGTATATAATCTTTCCACTATACACAGCTTGAAAAGCTGGTACCATATTATCAACTGTCCATCTTTGAGCTAAGAAAGCATCTACTTCATCAGCAAGAAAATCACAGTTACCTTCACTTGTAAAGAATTTATTTTGATCAATTGCACTATGCATTTTTTCAAACATTTCACTATATCCACTTCGCCAAGCATCTCCACCTCCAATTTTATGTCCGTGAGATTGGTCGAAACACTCAAGACCTAGAGAATAAGAAACTTGGTCAATGTATAAAGCATTACATCCTATTTTATCAGCATCTGTTATTTGCTTACTCGCATCTATTAAAATATTTTGATATCCTTCTTCTGTTGGACAGACTACTGAAGAAACACCACCAAAAGGTTGAGTTTCTTCTTCACCGTTTATATCCTTAACAGACCAAACTTTTCCTTCTGTCAAGTAGTTTGGAAGATCTTGGTCATACAAACGACCATTTATATATGGCATAATTGTAATATTTCCACCTTGTTGTAATTCACTAACCAAACCCTTCATACCGGATTTTGAAGGAAAAAAATATGGATAATTTTCATCAAATATTTTATCGTTCCAACTATACCAATGGATGCCAATAGGCACACCCATATAGTTTGCAAAATCATTCATCCAACCCCTTAGTTGGCTAATACTATTTTGCTGGTCTAACATCAACATCCAAAGGGCAATATTTCCTACTGCTTCTCTTCTTGCTATTCTTTCCGGCGTATCTTTTGGCCAATAGTCGGCTTCTTTTGATGCCCAACCTCTATATATCATTGCTGCATCATACCAGTTCCCTTCAAATAGTTGTAACCTAAATTTACCCGAATATTCCCAATCATTTCCGGCTAAAGTTTTATCTGGTATAGGAATCTCTGTTTGAAACTCTACCCCTTCTTTAATATTTGCTTTTACAATAAACTTTTTTATCGAAGCTTTTGGATCGTGAGTTCCAAAATAGATACCATAATCATCATTATAGTATGCACAGAACTGCATTGTAGCAGCCCATCTTAAATATTCTAAAGACTCATTTACAGCACTACTCTTTGGATTTTCTATTAACTGCCCTGAGTGTCTTGGAATTAGAGCATAATCATTTCCTTTAGATAATACATTTAAATTTGGGAAATTCACTTCCATTAAGGAACTACTTCCTAAACCAGTAACTGACATATCCCAATCTGATTTTGCTCCCGCAGTACTAATTGTTATCATAACTTTTAAGTTATTTGATAAACTGGAATTGGTTGGATTTGTGAGTAAAATACTACATTCAGACCCACTGTTAATTATTGAAACACTATCCCATCCACTGATTGGGGTTATAAATGTTTGACCGATAGTCATTGTAAAAAGGGGAGATATTACTTTTGTATCTAATAACTCTGTATCATTCTTTTTAATGCTAGATAAATCAACTCCTTGCCCATTGTTCTTAATAGTAATACTTAATTCTCCACTAGTAATAACTTCTTGTGCAAACAAACTATTTACCACAAAGTAACTAGTTAGCCAAACAATCAATATGATATTTTTTTTCAATATTTTCTCGTTACGTTTATATAAATTGAAACACTTTATAAAAACTTTACTAGCTAGAATAGTTATCTCTATTTGATTAGCAACATTTTTTTACTCTGAACAAAATTACCAACTTGTAATTTATAAAAATAAACTCCTGCTGATAAACCCTCGGCATTAAATGTAACAGAGTACTCTCCAGATTGTTGCTTTTGACTTACTAAAGTTTTTACCTCTTTGCCAAGAACATTATAAATCTTTAATTGTGTTTGATGGAACATAGCATGCTTTGTTCCTACGGGAATTGTATATCGAATTGTTGTTGTTGGGTTAAATGGGTTTGGATAATTTTGAGCAAGTGTAAAATTATTATTTAATATATCTTCACTTTTTATTGATGTAATAACCGGAATTTCAAAACTATTACTTCCACCAAGTTGATTGTACCTTGCTTTGAACTCTTGCATATATTGATTTGCAATATAAACATCGTGAATTATTAATGTGTTTTCATCATTCTTTTCATTTGCCGATCTACTCCAATTGTGCGAACCTGTGATTATTATTGGATCTGAAGAAGCGGAGTAAGCATCAACTATTCCATATTTATGATGAAATAAGCCCGCTTGATTATAATCAAATACTTCAGAAATTGATTGCAAATTTGCAAACTCAGATCCGCTATCATCAACGTTATCAATAATTCCACGAA
Organism: Lepetodrilus ovalis; assembly: GCA_032361185.1. Classification (NCBI taxonomy): domain Eukaryota; kingdom Metazoa; phylum Mollusca; class Gastropoda; order Lepetellida; family Lepetodrilidae; genus Lepetodrilus; species Lepetodrilus ovalis. Next base: position 6,881 of record JAUTBQ010178463.1, read on the forward strand.
TATCTGTTATACCCGAATTATGACGTGAACTAATTTTGTTAAAAATCGGATCGCTTGTAAATGAAAGAATACTAAAATAAATTGATGTATCTGCTGTTTGAATTGCATTTGTTATTTGAGACTCTGTACCATCAGATGGACTAAAAAATAATTCAACTTGTCTTCCACCAATATTAAAAGAGTGAGTTGTGTTATCTGTTTTAGAAGATCCAAATCTCGCTGAAGAAGAATTAGGTACATCCGTATCACTTCCCCACATTTCTTCAAACTCTTTTGTGTATGTAGAAGCTAAAGTTGGTGAGTTTATTTCCACAACATTATTTTTATTATTTCTGTTCGTCCAATTCCAAGAGCCAGTCCATACCCAATCGTTTTGTTGATTGTCATCTCTTCCATCAAATATTGCAAATTTATTGTGCATAAGTCCTTTATTACTAGCTGGTCTTTGACTTATTTTTATTCCGGAATTGGCTAACAATTGCATTGAACTTTGCATATCTCTATTATGATAAACTACTCTTACTTTTATATCTCTATTCTTTTTAGCAGAAATAATTGCATTTGCAACATCATTCAATCCAAAAAAACTATATACTGCCATATCAATTGAATGAGTTGCATTATTAATTCTTTCAATTAATTTGTTCTTTAGATTTACATTTCCATTTGCTTCATTACCAGAAATTGCAACGGAATTATCAACTGAGTTGTTGAAGTAAACATTTATAGTTCCAATAGTTGTATCATCGGATGCTGTACTTACACTATATAATTTACTTTCACTTGTGCCATTATTATTAGATGATACTGCACGGTAGTAATATGTTGTTGTTGGTTCTAAACCACCAACTAACACTTTATGATTTGTAACATTTTCTCCTGTAACAATAGCAGATCCTAATTCTAAACTTGCAGTTTTACCATATTTAACTTGACTGTTTCCTTCTCTAACAGTTGAGAAATAAACTATAAAAGATGAAGTCGTAATATCAGCAGCAATAACCGGACTAATAATTAAAGGTTCGTTATCAGTAACTATATCATTGATGCTTCTTGGAAGTAGTTGGTAACCAGTACTCAACGGAGTGGAACGATCATATTGCCCAATAATTCCAACAATATCAACCGAAGAAGATGGAATTGAAGAACCAATTATTGTGCTAACATCATTATCAATCCGAATATCCAATGTTCCCGTTGAATCTGATATTGAATAATTAGTACCACCTTCGAAAGCACCACTACCATTGACTGTAACTGAGTTTACTCTTACAAGAGTTCCTTCTAATTCTTCAACTCCGTTCCAAGCTTGCGATAGAATTTGATTAAGCGTTACAATTTTTGGTTCAACTTCTACTCCCGATTTAATTACATTAACAGTAGAGCCATTACTAAAATCGAATTGTGTTAAACCATTGTAATGTGCAATTTTTGAAGTAAGAGTTATAGAATCACCAATGCTAACTGCTCCGGCAAAGCCACTTCCGTAAACAGAAATTCCTGCAGTGTTATCTTGCAAAGAAGCTGGACCACTACTACCAAATTGATTTGCAGAAGTTACAACTCCGGTAACCGTAAAAGTTTCACCCAAATGTATTGGTACACCTTGTGAGTTATTTTCTCTTAACTCAATAATGGGAGTAACTGTTTGTCCAAATAATGTTGAACTATTTATAATTAAAAAAAGAAATAATAATGTGTGTTTTACTTTTTTCATATTTTAATCTATCTCCGTAGAAAGAACAAATCTTACAATTCTATTATTGTTCATATCTAACACATAAAGTGTTCTATCGAAATGGGCAACTGCGTGTGGTGAATCAAATAACTCAGAACCACCAAATGATTCTTGCTCATCTCCAAAAGAATTAAATTTAAATACCGAGTCTTTCTCAGCATCCGCTATATAAATATTATTGGAATTATCCGTACAAGCGTCTTCAGGTCGCGATAATTTGCCAATACTCATCATATCACTTGAGATATCTAATTTATTATCATACTTTCCTTCGTTAATTCCTGAGCCTATATAATTAAGCCATTGCACTTTAAAACTATTATTGCTTACTAATGTTACAAGCATATCATAGCTTCTATTATTAAATGCTGTAAGTGAAGTAATACCATTTGCTGAAATTAAGCCAGTTCCTTCAGGTTCTATAAACGGAAGTCTATCAGCATCTTTGAATCCTTCACGTCTAAAAACTCTTATGCTATTATCCGGATCAGAAGTGCCTGAGTTTACTTTACCTTGACGAGCGACATAAATTGAATTATCGTAGAATGTACAAATACCGGTAAATTTTCTATCTGGTTTACTAAAATCAAAAGATGTTTTGGGAAGAAGACGAACAATACTAGCATTACTAATTATATGGGTTGCCGAAACCATTTCAATTTGATAAACAGCATCATAAGTAATATTTGTAGAATTAATAAGAGTATCAAACTGACCACAAACAAATAAATCCTTTTTATAATCTTGAGTAATTGAAGTAGGGTGCTTAATCATTTGAGAATATCCCAAAACATGTCCAGCTATATCCATCATTACTATTCTATCATTACCTGTATCACACACATATAAGAATCCATCTTTACCAATAATCATATCTTCAGGTTTGTTAAATCCGTCCCATATAGGTTTTTGCTGAATGTAAACCGTATCACTTATATTACCATTTCCCACTTGTGTAATACCAGGGTCAAATTTATCGGTACATTGTAATACTGATAAAATCAAAATTGCGAAAATGAGTATTTTATATCTTTGCATTATTAATAAAGTCCTAATAATATTGATAATCTGTGAGCAGAACCTAACTCAATAAGATTTGTAAACGAATAATCGAAAGTTACATTAGCAATTCCGATTGGAACTTTTATACCGGCACCGAATGTATAGTTTTTAGAATCCGCATTAAACATATAACCACTTCGTAAATAGAATAATTTTTTCCAAGCATATTCAACACCAAGTGAAATATTTTCACTATTGTCGTTTGGATGATTCAATTGAATACTTGATGTAATTCTATGTTCGTCAGTCATATAAGGCTCAAAAGCAAATCCAATTCTAAACATAGTTGGTGGCGAAAATTCTTGCCAATTATTTTTTTCTCTTCTGCCCCATAATAAAACTTCACCATCCGTTGAAAGTTGATTTCCAAAGTTAGTTACAGTTACGGCAAATCTTGTTGTTCCTAAACCTGTCCAATAATAAGTTCCCAAGTCAATCATTACACCACGCATTTTTAGTTTATCCATTGTAGATTCTATATAACGTACAGTAGCTCCAAAGCTAAATTGACCTGTTAGTTTTTTTGAATATGAGAATGCAAGTCCCAAATCACCAACAGTAAAATATTCTCCTGTTCCAAAAGGATTAAACTCGGTAGTAACCGGCATATCATCCATGTGCAATGATATCAGAGAAACTCCAAGAGCATCATTATCAGAGAAATGATAAACTGCTCCAATAAACTCATGCTTAATATCAGCAACCCATTCATTATGAGAAATAAAAACTTGGTTCTCATTATTTTGCACAAGTCCGGCTGGGTTCCAATAAAGAGCGGAAGCATCGTTTGCAACAGCTATAAATGCATCTCCCATTGCGGTAGCTCTTCCACCAACTCCTATTTTAAGAAATTGGGCTGTAGAAATTCCGGCTCGCTGTCCACCTAATGTTGGAAAGAGTTGAGCTTTGGTTTCTCCAACAAAAATTAGGAGTGATATTATTAATAATATTTTTTTCATAAATGTTTTATTTCTTAAATCACAAAAGACAAAAATCAAACTACAAATAAATTTCAAAATCAAAATTCGAAATTCTAAACACTAAAATTTAACTACTTAGACTTCTCAAGAATTGCTGAAAAAATCTTTTTTATTTTCTAGCGTATTTGTTTCAAACTAGTCTCAACCAATAGTGACTTTCTTTAGCTTCTTTTCTACTAATTCTGTTCTTCATTAAGAAATCTTTTTTGCCTAATGATTCATTAGCTTCGATATAATTTGCACCTACAGAACCGGAAGAACTAACTGTTTTGCATCCTCATAATTAGCAGTTAATTTAGGTAATGTTTTTACAATTATTCTAATTGCTTTAGCAAACTGAAAACTTCTCTATTGTAAATCATATTTGGGTTTGCTATTTAAATTTTCTGTCATTGTTATTTATTTGTTGCTTGATATTAATTATTTGTATTTTTTTTTAATTAAAATCTTAAACTAACTCCAAATTTTATATTTCTTCTAGTTAAGTATCTTGCCGGATTATACGGATAAGGAGAAAT
>JAUTBQ010178474.1:0-24830 GCA_032361185.1 Lepetodrilus ovalis
CAACAGTAACCCAAAAGAGCAGAAGAAGCAGTTATTGCAATGGATTAAGTGAATTAAAACTTACTTATCTAGGACAGTCCCAAAAATAATAATGTTTGTAAAGTGACTACTACTATTTAGTAACTTAAAATCTAATAGCTACTTCTCTATAATTTAATGCGTTATTGAGTTGTCTCCGGCCATTTACGAGTTCAAATTGGCAAATTTTAAATATTAAACTCATGTTTGAATTGGCACAAAGTCAATACTTTTTAATTTTGCTTGCTGGATAGTTTTCCTTGACTACAATTCAATAAGGAATTATTTTTGGCACTCAAATAAAGATAACGAGAAGGTGGATTTATATCAGAATGAAGATAGCTATGCTCAAGGTTGAATTGTTTCGTATAAAGTTTTTTCTACTTTTGTTCGTTACTAGCTTTGTGATGTCTCAGGAAGTGATCTTGCAAGACCAGTTTTCCAAAGAATTTGATAAGATGACTCGAAGAAGAAAGATGCGTCATCACTTGTACAGTATACCTCAAGAAAAATATTTAATTGATTTAATTGGGCATATTTATAGGAATATCGCTATGGTTGATCCGAATTATGGATCTTCACGCACAAATGACTCAGGTACATTTGATGATGAGAGAACAGCCCAATTTATAAGGGCATCACTGTCGGATATTGTGAATGAATGGGAGACTGCTAAGGTAATAGAATTTCAGCTTCGAGAGCAGCGTTTGGTGGGTTATCAGAAAGAAATGCTAACTCTGATGTCTCAAGAGAGCAAGTCCGTCATGGCGAAGGATCTTTTTCGTCTTGCTTTGGAGCGTTTCAACGAAGCTGATTATAAATCAGCTATAATGCTCATGGAGAATTTGTTGTCCACGTACAGTTTTGTTCAGAGAAAGGATCGTGTTAATTATTTTTTGGGATTTAGTTATTACTATATAGATAGATATAATGAAGCGATTCGCGTATTTGAAAAGGTGATAGCTTCTTCAAAGTTTGATCGCCCAGTCGTGGTAGCTTTGGCAAAGATGTATATTGATAAAAATGATTTTGTCGCAGTGACAAAAATTGAGAAGAAATTTTCTTCCGTTTCGTCGAAAAAAAATTCTTCTGACCTTTTATATTTTATTGTTGGACGATACTATATCTCAATTCAAAAATTCGCGAATGCTATACGTGCACTGAAAAAGGTATCATCAAACTATCGTTTATACCACGATTCTCGGTTTTTCTACGCTACTGCTCTGTACAAGTCAAACAAGGAGGCGAGTAAGCGCGTTTTTCTGGAGTTGGCAGATGGTTCAAGTGCGACAGGTGATATTAGGAATGAATCGTATCTTCGCTTAGCTTATATTGACTACCAAGAGGGAAAATATTCGGATGCACTCCTAAAGCTGGATAAGATAAATTCGGACGATGTTTATGCCTATGATAGGATTTTGTTAGCAAGGGCTTGGTGTTATTACGAAATTGGTTCACATGATTCAAAAAATCGGACCAAAAATTTTTCAACGACTATTTCTTTGTTGAATACTGTTGTAAATGATTATCTGGACTCGGAATATTATAACGAAGCAAAGTCTTTGCTCGGCTATGTTAAGCAAAGACTGGGAAGTACTATGGGTGCAGAAAATGATTTTTTTTATGTCTTTAAATCAAAATCTTTTAAAATATACAGTGATAGATTTTTAATGGAAAGAGATTCCTTGCTTAAAGTAAAGACTAAGGTGAAGGACCTGGAAGAAGTATCTTGTCTAGAAAATGATCCATCTTCTTTTGGACGTCTAGGTGATATTAAATTTAATATAGACAGGAAATTGCATCGTTTAAAATATATGGATTTTTCATCTATTTATCCAAATGTAGCTGTCGATCTCAACGTTGTTTATAAGCAGATTAATGAATTTGAGCGTCTGAGAAAAATAGTTAAGGAAAAAAAAGATGTGGAATTAGTAAAGCGAATTGATGGAAATTTATTGAGGCTTTATTCGACTGTAAATAAGTACAGGAGAAGTAGAGCTAGGTCTCTTTTTGGCGTGAATTATTTTAAAGATTATAGGCTAGCCAGAAAAGTAAGTATGGTAGGGTATGGGGACAATAAATTTTATAGTTTAGCAAACAAATCCATGAAGAATTATACCGAAACTTTATCGAAAATAGCAGAGTTGGAGAAACAAAAAAAAGAGGCTATCGGAAACGACAATCCTGAAAGAGTAGTAAGTATTGATATCGCTTTGTATCGTTTGAAAAGAAATTCTAACAACACGGATAATTTAAACTCAGTTTCGAGCGCTCACATAAAAACAACTTTGGCAGATAATCTAGATAAGTGGGCGAACTATGGGGCTTATCAATTAACAAATATACAATACATCCAGAAACAAAAAATCGCTAAAGAAAATCGTGAAAATGAATTCACGGTAAAGAAAATATCAGCTTTAATGGGTTACCGAAATACATATCTGGCAGAGCAGATAAAGCGGATCGAAAATAACATATACACAATGGTTAGGCGCGAAGCGAAAAAAAGACGAATAGCAGAGCGTGAAAGAACAAAAGAGTTCTTTAAAATTGAGTTTTTTGACGAAACTAAGTCGGAAGTTAATGAGGATTCAATTCGAAATGAATTAGAGCGTAAGGCTTACGAACGTCGCATACTTAGAAATAAAGTTAATAACGTGTTTGGGCTTTCGCCAGATACTCTTTTGAATGTTGATTCCCTGCTATTAGAATCAAGCGCTCGTTTTAATAGTGTGGATACTCTTTTGAACAATACGGATACTATTCAAAATGTAGAGCAGAATGGAGACAAGGAAGCTGAAACAGGTAATGTGCCGTCTGGAAAAAATACAGACGATTCAAAAAGTAAAGATCCTTTACGTAAGGAAGAATAACTCTAAGGTTATATGATGATAAGGCTTACTATTCTGTTATCTATTTGCACTTTTGTTTTTGCGCAATCGTTTAGTCTGGAGAAAAATGATTCGATTTTTGCAAGATATTCAATAGATCAAATTGTTGATTTTAGAAAATATATTGAAGAGAGGATTAATCGAAATATTACCAAACGAGATGAATTGAACGCTCGTGGTCTGAAGGTTAATAAAAGTGTTTTAGAGTCAAAAGCTTCAATAGGTGCAAATCAGGACATTATGTTGCTACGTCTAGCTGAATTTTACATTGATGAAGCGGATGAGAAATTTTTTTCAAAATCGGATAAATATGATAAAGAATTTGAAGTATATGTCTTACGGTTAGAAAAATTTGAAGCAGACTCTGTTAACAATTATCGCCCAGATCCACCAGGGGAAATTTCTCGGGACTATTCAAAGCCCTTAGAAATGTATGATCGAATACTAACGGAATTTCCAAATAGTGATTTAACGGATGAAGCATTGTATAGTAAAGGTTACCTCCTGAAAGAGGAAGGGAGAGGCGCTGAATCACGAATTGTTTTTTCTAAATTAATCAAAAATTATTCAAAAAGTCCTTTTGCGCCTTATGCTATATCGTCTCTGGCTGGTTATTACTTTGAACCAGATGAATATCGTGACGAAATTAGAATTATTTCTGATTTAAAAAAGTCAATTTCGCTGTACAGAAGTGTTCTGAAATATAAAGATTTTGATCGTTATGATGAAGCCTTGTATCGTTTAGCATGGGCTTGTTATCGATTGGCAGCTGTGGAACCTTCATATTATAACGATGCAATTTTGTATTTTACTTTAGCGCTTGATGATATTTACAACGGGAAAAAATATAAAATAGCTGAGTTATATACTAACGCGAATATTCGTGAGGAAGCAATTCGTTACATTGGTATTTCCTTTTCACAAGAAGACAATCCAAAGCAAGGTGTTGCGCAGTTGCGAAAGTATGTTAAAAAATTAATTTTGCTGAACAAGAAATTTGCTCCAGAGGTTATGAAATCACTTGGTGATGTGTATTACGAAATACGCGAGGACAAAAAAACGATAGAGGCATACACAGCTTTTCAGGATTTGTTTCCTTACGATCGGGATGCTGCTAGCATTCAGAAACGGATTGTTGAGGCTTATCGTGTATATGATGAGAAGATTGATTACCGAAGTGACTCGCGCTCGTTTGAGGAGCGGTATAAGATGTTTAAAAAATTTCATTCAAAGTCTGAATGGTATAGACAATTACTTGCTTCTGATGCGCCCAATAAATTTGTGATACTTCAAGATGCGGAAAAAAATTCGGAAAGAGCTCTTTTGACAAATATACAGTTAATCTACAAGGATATAGTTGATAAAGAACTTGAAAATTTGGTAAAAGTTAGTGACTATGAAATCTTAGTTCAAATGTGCCAAGAATACTTGGACTTTTTTCCAAATTTTGATAATGCATTCCAAGTCCATAGTAGTTATGCTGAGATATTAGACACAAAGCTACATAGATATTCAAGGGCTTATGAAGAATATATTGAGTCAAGTAATATCTATCCGAGTGTTCCTTTAGATCGAATTAAAAGTATTGCTTATAATGCGGTAATTGTCGCAGACACTTTGCGTGCAATAGCAGGGGATAAAGATATTACCCTTACTTTTGACTCCTCCGGTTCGATGAAGGCGGAACCTTTAACGGCCTCAGAAAAAAGACAAATTGAAGCATATGAAAACTATATTAAAATATCTCCTACGGATTCAAATGCGGCAAATTTTTTGTTTAATATCAGCGCTATATACTTTAACAGAAAACAATTTTCAAATGCGAATCGATATTCCAAGACCTTGCTTTTACGTTTCCCAAGCGATCAAGGTAAAGCCCTAGCTAGACAGCAAGTTCTAAATGGATATTATGCCAGAGGACAGTATCTGTCTGCAGAAGCTGTGGCGAGAGGAATAATTAATGATCCGAGTGCTGATCCTGCACACGTGGATGAAGCGAAGGAAAGGCTGTTTGATTCGATTTTAAAAAATGCCGAAGCATACCAGAAAGTAAACAAACATTACATAGCTGGCTTAGAATTTCGAAGAGCTGGGTTAGATGCACCATTTGAAAAAAGAAAAAATTATAGGTTGATTGCATTTTATAATTCTGGGAATGAATTTGAAAAAGTCCGTGATTTAGAAGAAGCAAATGACTCCTATAATTATATATTGCGAGAAAAGGAAAAATCTAACGTCTATACTTATAAGGCTTTAGTTAATCTTGCTTTTAACTACAAAGATTTAGACCAAAATAAATTTGCGGCAGAGTATTTTGAAAAACTTTATTTGGATTATCCAGATTCAACCGACTCAAAAAAATATTTGGAAAATGCCGGAGCATCATATCAGCGATCGGAATCTTGGCTTGATGCTATACGTGTCAACTATAAGTACGCAAACACTTATCCAGGAGATGATGCTTCAAAAAATTATTTATTTAATAATGCAGAGTTTTATTTGAAGCTGGATGATTTTGAAAATGCGAATCGAATCTATAGTGAATTTGCTACAAAATATCCGAATGATTCTCGAATAATTGAATCACACTATAAACAAGGTGAATATCATTTAGGAAAAGGTGCAGTTGTGCGCGCTAGAGAAGAGTTTACGAAAGCAATTAAGAAAAATGAACAATTCAAAGCCGAAAAGAAAAAGGTTGATAATTTTTATGCTTCTGAAGCTGCTTTTGGCTTGATTCAATTGCAGGAGGCTGAATATGACGCCATAGTATTTAAGTGGCCTAAATCAAACATTAATTTACAGCGAGAACGAAAAATTAAGAAATTAAACGAAGTAAAGGACAGTTACGAAAAATTGATATCGTACGGTTCGTCAAGAAGTCTTGAGGCACCTTATAAAATTGCTATTCTTTATGAAAAATTTGCTGAAATATTTGTGACGCAGGAGCTGGATCCAAATGAAAAGAACCAAGCAAAATTGATTAAAGCCGAAGGAGAGATACGGGCAACAGCTGGGAAACTGTATGAGAAATCAATTTCCAAATACCAAGAAGCTATTACTGATATCAAAAAAATTGCAAAAAAATTGAAAATTAATTTAAATGATGATGTGAAAAAATCTTCTGTGGATTCCTTCAGTGGGGCAAAACAATTAAAATCTTCTAAAAAAATAAGTATGGATAGCCTGAGAAATGTTGCAAATAATTTCATATATTTATCTAAGCGAAAAATAACAAATGTTATTTTCTTGCTTGCAAAGCAATCGGAGCGAAATATTGCAAATGCACTTAATTACAAATCTCAGTATACTGGTAAAGCGGGAAAAGAATCACTTGATTTGCTTGTGAAAGATGAAGTCTTGAAGAAAGCAGTTACATTCTCAGTAAATGCGTCAATTAAAATGCATAGACGTAATTTGGAGATGGCAAAAAAGTTGAAAGTTAACACTAAATACGTAGATGAATCAAAGCGGCGTATTCTTGTTAACAGTAATATAATAGCTGATGAGTATGCAAAGCTATCAAATTTATCTTTGAGTTTGTTTGATGAATATTACAAGGAGTACATAGCGTTAATACCTAGGCCCTTTGGGCGTAAGAGCCCAGTCTTTGGGAAAGATTATCCTGAATTATTTGATAATCTAGGTACCTTTTTGGAATATGCTACTGACTTTATATCAAAATCATTAGGTGGCTATAAGAAGGCTATTGAGGTGGCTCGTAAAGATTCTATTAAAAATGATCTATTTGAATATATCGAAAAAAGTATACTGGAAGGTCCTTTAGAATTTGTCAAGGATGTTGTTACAATAAGTGATGCTATTTCAGAAAAGAAGAGTCAATTTGAAAAAATATTTAAATCACTCTCTGACGAGATTGATGTGAAATATAACTATGAAGATGCAAAAGGGAATTTAGAAGATATTCTTTTTGTTTTGCGAGATACGGAACTGGATGGTCTTGATGCGGCTTTTACAACAAGTAAGGAGTTGGAGTTGCCAGTTAGTCCAGCTTATGCTAGAATATTAAGAATGTTGATAAAGTTAGATCCTGTTACTTATGCTGGTCAAATAGCAAAAACAGAAATTACGTATGTAAGTGATGAGACATGGAAAGTCTCAAATGTGCTTAATGACAGCATTAATGAATTGAACTATGATGATTCTTCATGGCGAGTACCTGTTGTTATTAGTGATACAATTCCTAACCAGGCATTTGATACTTTAAAGGTAAAATCAAAAGCGATATGGTATTCTGAAAATAGTTCATCAAGCTCTGAAATTGATAGTAGTGCGATTACAAATTTACCTTCAAGCTATGTTGATTCAGTTAGTAATACAAAAATTTACTATTATGAAAAAGATAGTTTAGGTAATCCGATAGCACTTGAAATAGATACTATAACTGGTTACCCTATTAATTTTGTGGCTGAGTATTTTCGGTCTTCCCTTACAACAGATACTTTGGATACAGTTCAAGTATATTTTCGTAAGAAAATGTATTTGGGCGGTAAGCTATACTCAGCAAAATATATAGGCACAGGGGATGGAGAAGTTAACTTATTTATAAATAAAGAATTAATAACAACTTTTTCAAGTGAAAACTACGGTGATGTTGACTTAGGTGATCAAAGTTTGTTTGGAGAGTTTCTGCGTGTTGGTGAAAATATGCTTGCTATTTGGGTAAAGGATAAAGGCAAACCGCGAAAGGGTTTAAAATTTTCAATTATTTTTGAGGTGTTGCCAAAAGAGTTTATGGAAAATTTTGACGATGTTATTAATGAAACGACACTGCTTTCGAATGCAGATGAGAAAAGGGTACAAACATTCTTTAAAAATCGTGTTGTTACAAAATCTTTAAGAGACTACATATCAGAAAATATACATTTGAAAAAGAGTACTAGTATGGATACGGTTTCAAGCGATAAAGGTGAAACAAATTTAAACAAAAAGCCACCTGCTAGAGAAGATACAAACGATAACAGCGATAAGAAATCTGAAAAGAATAAAAATTTGGACAAGGAAACACTCGGAGAGAAAAATACAAGCGAACAAAATATTGAAAATGATAGCAGTTCAAATAAGCAAGAGGATAATAACACTACAAATTTAAATGACGAAATTAAAAAGAAAATAGATTCCGCAGTAGAAGAAACTAAAAAGGAAGAAAAAACTAATGAAGCATAAATTATTTACTTTTCTTATCGTACTTTCTTTTGTATTTTCTCAGGGAACAGATGAGGATTTTTCATTTGAAACAGAAATTATTGTTGAAAAAGATGAACCGCGAGTTAGTATCACATTGTCACGAAAACTCCCAGAATTTCCAGAACTACCTATCAAAAGAGATTTTATAGACGAAATACTTAATAAATTTGACAATACTGTTTACTATGTACAACGAAGAAAAACTGTAATAGTAGCAAATGTCGAAAAAGAGATAATTTCATTTAACTAGAATAATTAAGACTATCCTTGGAGGGAAAATGGCTGAAACGGCTGCTAGTAATTTAGAACAACAAACTTTCATGGCACAATTTTTTCAATCTTTTATGCCAAGTGAACCTGGATCTGCATTTATGTGGATCATCCTATTAATGGGTGCATTTGGGTTGGCTATAACGATTGAGCGTATTTATTATATCGTAATACGTTCAAATGTGGATGCTCAGAAATTTATGTTTGAAATACGAAAATTAGTTGCCTCAGGAAATATTAAGCGAGCCATTGATTTGTGCGAAAAGGGAAAAGAAAAAGCATTGCCTTATGTTGTGCATGGAGGTTTGAAACGAACTATTGAAAGCGAAGTGTTAGATTTTCGTGCTATACAAAATGCCGTTGATGAAAGCACTTTAGAGGTAATACCAAAGCTACATATGCGTACGAGTTATTTGTCTATGCTCGCCAATGTTGCAACATTGATTGGTTTAGCAGGAACTATTTACGGTCTTATTCTGGCCTTTGCTGCGGTGGCTGCGGATGGTATTCCAGAGTCAGAGAAAAGTAAACAACTTACGAAAGGTATTTCCGCAGCAATGATGACGACAATAATGGGGCTTTTTGTTGCAATACCTTTAACTATGGTTTTTACGTTTATTCAAAATAAAACGACAAAGATCGTTGATGAAATGGATGAGCATTTAGTCAAGTTGATAAACTTGATAACAAATAATAGATAGCAATTCTATCTCCTGAAAGAAGAGGTTTTACAAAATGGCTTACAAACCGTCACAGCGAAGAAAAACAACTGAAACGGTAACGGACCTTGATATCCGTCCAATTATGAATTTAATGGTCTGTTTGATACCGTTATTGCTGGCAGGTACTCAATTCATTAAAAATACTCAGTTAAAGATAAATCTTCCTCCAGGAAGGTCGGCGGGATTGGATCAGGCAAAAAATGAAAAGAAGAAAAAAAAAGTCAACCTGAACTTGACTATCGGTATTACCCCGAAAGGTTTTTATATTTCTGCAAGTAACGTCTCGGTTTATGGGGCAAAAGCACCAGATGAACCTTCTGTTCCGATTAATGCAGATGGAACCTATGATTACCTATCTCTTCGAGAAAAGTTGAAAGAATTACGGAAACAAATTGATGAGAGTGATAAAGTTTATGCCGATAGAGATAGAATTATATTAACAGCAGCAAAATCAATTCCTTATGAAATCTATATTAAGGTTCAAGATGCTGTTTCAGGTGAAGTTGTTAACAAAACAGTCAAAGAGATTTTCCCAGTTGTTCAAATTGGACAAATAATATAAGCGAAGGAGCTTACTATGGCTTTCAGACCATCAGCATCAAAACGCCATAAAAATAGTAAAGAAGGTTCATTAAACATGAACTCAATGATGGATATGGTTACAATTATATTACTTTTCCTACTCAAGTCTTATTCGACAGAAGGAGCACTAAAAGGTAATGCTGAAGATTTGACAATGCCTAGTTCGTACCGTCTTGATAAACCTGTGAAAGCCGCTAATGTTTCTGTCTCAGAAAATGCTATTATCGTCAATGATAGAATTGTTGTGAATCGTTCTGACATAGACACCGAGCAACGATTGATAGCTCCACTAGCTACTATACTCAGAGATAAAGCTGAGAAAGAGCGAGAAGTTGAACAATATGGTGGAGAGTTCTCGGGTGAAGTACTTCTGATCATAGACAAGGGTGTACCCTTTGACTTGCTGGTGCAAGTCGTCTATACTTGTGGTAAATCTGGGTATGATAAAATACGGCTAATGGTTCAGAGTTCTCAGGGTACTGAAGAATTTTAGATGTGAATATTTATACAACCAAAATTAGGATACGACATGACTGAAAATGTTCCAAAGAAAGAATCCGCTCGACAGCATAGAAGATCTGGTGCTGCAGGCTTTCAGTTACATAAATTTCCAAAAGAATTTGAAAAAAAACTAACCGATGAGATAGACGGCTTTTATCTGACAATATTATTGCTCTGTTTGTTTATTTCGATTTCAGTATTCGGTTTTCTCTCAACAAATGCAGTCGATTTTTTTGGTTTAAGCCATGACGAAATAGCAGCGCGAACTCAAAAAATAATCAGAAAGATTTATAAAATTGAAGCAGTAGAAGAAGAGCCAGAACCAGATGAAGTGGAAGAAGATCCCAATGAAGATAAAGCGGATACTCGAAAAAAAGAAATAGCAAAACGAAGAAAACAAAAGCAGAACCAGAAAGTTAGTGCCGCTGAGCGTGCTCAGCAACGTCGTGAAGCAGCAGCTCGTCGTAGAAGTAAGAGACAGGCGGAAAGGGCTCGTGTAGCAGGGTCAGCTCAATTAGCATTAATAACTGGTGGGGTTTCGTCTGGTGGAGAAGCAGTATCAGACGTTTTGGGTGATGCAAATACTGGTATTAATCTGGATGCAGCATTATCAGGAACAAACGGTGTTGCTTTAGCAGGAAGCTCTTCCGCGGGAACCCGCTATGTAAAGGGAGGACGTGCAGGGGGTGCAAGAAGTGTTGGTGATCTCGTTGGTGGTGTTTCTGGGATAAGTTCGACATCTCTAGGTTCGCGTACTTCGGAAATTAGATTTGGTGACGTAGAATTAGACGAAAATGCAATGGGTATAGCCGGTCGAACTAAAGTTAGCATTAATTCACGCCTTCTCACAATAAGAAAAGCCGTTGAGAATTGTTATAAGAAGGAAAAACGGATTAATCCAAGTTTAAATGGGACAGTAGTAGTACGTTTTGCAATAACAAAACGTGGACAGGTACGTAAGATAGCTTTTCCTGTAAATACTATTGCAAATTCCAAAGTAATTAGATGTATTAAAACAAAATTTCGCTCACTACGATTTGGAAGTGCGAAAAGAGATGTCAAGAAAGTTGAGATTAAATATATATTTAATTAATACTTACTGCTCTGAATAGACAAACAGTTATCAAGATGCGTATATTTCTACATTTTACTTGGTGCAGAGATACCTAATATTAAAAAGCCATTTGCCAAAACTTGTTTCACCGACTCAATCAGATATAAACGTGCAGAAGAGAGTTCCTTGTTGTTTGTATCAACAACCTTGCAATATTGATTGAATTTATGATACAATGAGGCCAAATCAAATAAATACTGACAAAGTTTATGTTGTTCTAAATTTATAGCCAGTTGAAGTATGAGTTTAGGATATGTATGTAATTTTTTGATCAAAGTTAATTCTGTTTCGTTAGTTAATAAATTGGTGAAATTGGAATCCGATTGAATTTCCTTCTCTTTAGCACGTCTTAAAATACTGCAAATACGTGCATGAGCATATTGGACATAAAAAACAGGGTTATCATCAGATTGTTTTTTTGCCAAGCTAAGATCAAAATTAAGATGCGTGTTTACTGATCTCATATTTATAAAATAGCGAACAACATCAATACCGACTTCATCAACAAGTTCATCCAAAGTAACATAATTTGCAGCACGTGTAGACATTTTTACAATCTCACCGTTTTTAAGAAGGGTGACAAATTGATAAATGATCACTTTGACACGCGTTGTATCATAGCCTAACTCTTTTACTGCAGCAAGAACATCTGGATAAGAATCGATATGATCAGCACCAAAGATATCAATTATATGATCATAATTACGTCTAAATTTTTCAATATGATATGCAATATCAGGTAAACGATATGTAGGCTCCCCGGTATTTTTTACAATGACTTTATCACTTTTAAAACCAAATTTGCTTGTTTTTAACCAGATAGCGTTATCCTTGTTATAGGAAAGACCGCGTTTTTTGAATTCATCTAAAATAGCTTGTATTTTCCCTGACTCATAAAGATCCTGCTCATTATAAAAAGTATCATGCGAGATATTGATTTTTTTAAGTGATTTTCTAATATCTAAAAATATTTCATTTTCTGCTGTTTCTTTGAAAATATTAGAATCCATACTATTCTTTAGTGTATCACTATATTCAGAATAGATCTTTCTAGCAATATCTTTGATGTAATCACCTTGATAATAATCATCATCAAATGTTGTATTTGGATCAATTATTTGCATATATCGAAAATAAACCGAGTAGCCTAGCACACGCATTTGGCGTCCAGCATTATTAAAATAGTATTCACGTTCCACAAAATAGCCATTTGCTTCAAGGATACGAGAAAAGGTGTCACCTAAAACAGCGTTTCTACAGTGTCCTACTGTTAAGGGTCCGGTAGGGTTTGCACTAACAAATTCAATATTTGTACGCTTTCCCTTAGCTGAATTATTGCGTCCAAAATTTTCAGATTTTTTATGTATTTCGTCAAGTATCGAATAGATCGACTCAATGGCGATAGTAAAATTTAAGAAACCAGGTCCAGCAATATCAATTGAAGCTATGGAGTTGTTCCATTCGATCTCTGAAATCAGTTTTTGAGCTAAAATACGTGACTCCATTCCTATTTTTTTGCTATAGATCATGGAACAATTTGTAGCATAATCACCATGATCCTTTTGTCTTGAAGTAGTTAGTTGAATTTTTGCATCGCAAATATTTAGTCGATTTTTAAAATAGGCTTGGATAGTTCGCTTTATATATACATCAATGTCTTCAGTCATAATTTCCTTTTATTATACGAGTAAAATAGGAGAGCAAATTACTCTATACGGAATATTAATTCTTAGCATATTCTTCAGTAAACTCATAACTCGGCGCATCTCCCCACATAGATTCAATGTCATAGTGTGCACGTGCTTCCGGCTTAAATAGATGAACAATAACAGAGCCATAGTCAAGAACATACCACTCCGAACGTAATTTCCCGTCACGACCAATTGCTTTTATACCCCGTTCTTTCAATTCATCCTCAATCCAGTTATCAACTGCCTTCATTTGCAATTCTGAATTCACAGTTGCAAGAATAAAATAACTCGTAATATCCGATATTCCGGTTAGGTTAATAATCTGGATATTATATCCCTTTTTTTCAAGAATAGATTCAGCGATAAATTCACTTAAATCTTTTGAATAATTTTCATTTGACATCATAATCCTTTAAAATTCAAGGTTCCATAATCAGCTCCAATTACAAGAGTTATTTCTTGGGTCGGTTTTAGCTGAATATCAGGGATTACCTTTTTAATATTTAATCTCCTTGCTAACTCATCAACACGCCGTCGCATAGCCAGTGTATGATATTTCAAAAATGATTTTTTCTGTCGAAAATTTACATAATTAGCGGTAGATATTACATCCAAATTTTGTTTTTTGAAAAAGGGAAGAAAGTAACTTGTGACTTTAGACACTCCACAACCATTAAGTATCTCAACTTGCGGAAGGCGTTGATTTTTTTTAACTAGAATTTTAGTTTTCAAACTATCTTTTTTAATTTTCCGCTTTACAGCAATTTTCCTAGCTTTTTCCATTACTGGGGTTCTATTTTTTGCCGCAATTTGTTTGATTGAAGTGGATGTCAAATAAAAAATAGCTAGCAAAATTATTGCTATTACTAGCAAAAGGGTTATCCAAAGTTTAAAGCTTTTTTTCTGAATTTTTCGTCTCTTTCTATGTTGCATTAGTACCCCATACTTGCTAAGTAGTTTTCTGCCGCAGATAAATGTTCCTTGGTGTTTATTCCACGAGTTTCATTAAAGTTACTAGTTTTATAGGCCATAACTATATTCGAATTAGCGAGAAACATAGGAATTACATCGGGCAAATAATATTCATTTTGTGTGTTGTCATTTCTAACATTTTTTAAAGCGGAAAATAGCTTTTCCTTATTAAAAAGATAAATACCAGTGTTAATTTCTTTAATTTCCAATATTTTTGTATCCGCATCTTTGTGCTCAACAATAGAGATTACATTTCCGTCACAATCGCGAACAATTCGCCCATATCCAGTAGGATCATCTAAATTAGTAGTCAAAATTGTTGCCGCAGCATGTGTACTTTGATGCAGACATATAACTCGATTTAAGGTTACTGAAGTTAACAAGGGAACATCACCAGATAAGACTAAGACATCACCAAAGAAGTTATATAGTGCAGATTCCGCTTGTTGAATTGCATGCCCAGTTCCACACTGTTTATATTGATTAACATAGATAACATTAGTATGCTTTGTTGCTTTTTTAACTTGTGTAGCTTGGTGTCCAATAATAATAATAATTGGATTAGATTGAATTGACTTTGCTTGCTCAATAACGTATTCAATTAGCGATTTTCCATGAACTAAGTGGAGCACCTTTGCTAAATTCGACTTCATTCGGGTACCTTTACCAGCTGCCATAATAATACTTGCAATTTTCATTTACTATTTCTCTTATTCCAATATGACATTATCTATTAAACGTGTTTGTCCAAAATAAACAGCGATGGCAAGCACAGCTTTTTGATTGATATGTTTAATTTTAACTAATTGATCATTACTTACAATTTCAATATAATCGATTTTACATTCAATTGTTGTTAATAGTTTTTTGACTTTTTTAATAAGAATATTACTTTTTCGTTCGCCAGAGTTAAAAATTATTTTTGCTTCTCTGAGCGATTGGTATAAAACTATAGCACTTTTTTGTTGTTTCTCTGTTAAGTATTTGTTGCGGGAGCTCATAGCAAGTCCATTTTTTTCACGTATAATTTTTGCTACTTCAATTTTAACGGGAAAATTTAAATCTTTTACCATTTGCTTTATAATTGAAACTTGTTGAAAATCTTTTTGTCCAAAGATAGCACTGTTTGGTTGAACAATATTAAAGAATTTACTAATAACAGTTACTACACCCACAAAATGAGTTGGTCGGCTTTTCCCGCATAGATCTTTTGAGATATTTTTTAAATGAACAGTGCTTTGAAAATTTTTAGGATACATTTCATCGGAATCGGGATAAAAAATAATATCAACATTGTTTTGTTTGCAGATTTGTTTATCATGATCGAAATCACGTGGATACTGGAAAAAATCTTCGGAAGGTTCAAATTGCATTTGATTTACAAAAATACTTAGGACAACGATATCCGCCTTATTCTTTGCTAATTTTATCAAAGATATATGTCCTTCATGTAGATAACCCATGGTAGGTACAAAGGAAATTGACTTGTCTTGTTGTTTTTGTAAAATTGAATACGCGTGCATTTCAGTAATGGAACGGATAGTTTTCATATTTGATTTTAATAAGTTTCTTTGTCAGAAGGAAAGCTAGAATTTTGAACACACGTGATGTACGTTTTAAAATTATTTTTCATTTGTTCAGCAATATTGTTAAAACGTCGAACAAATTTTGGCTTAAAATCATCAAAGACACCTAGCATATCTTCAGTCACTAGAATTTGTCCATCACAACTGTTGCCTGCACCTATCCCGATTGTTGGTATGGAAACAGATTTGCTTACCTTTTTAGCTAGAAAATGCGGAATTTTTTCAAGGACAAAAGAAAAGCATCCTGCTTTTTCTAATATCTTAGCATCTTCCAAGAGTATTTCAGCTTCTTGCTCGTTAAGCGCACGCGTTTTATAGGAACCAAATTGATGAATGGACTGGGGTGTTAATCCTAGATGCCCCATTACCGGAATGCCAATCTCTGTTAGATGTTTTATTAGCTCAGCATTTCGTTTACCGCCTTCTATTTTAACAGCGTGAACTCCAGTAGCTTTAATAATTTTTCCTGCGTTTTCTACCGCCTTATCAAGCGATATTTGATATGTCATAAATGGCATATCACAAACTACAACAGCTTTCTTAACAGCTTTTCGAACAACTGTAGCGTGATAAATAAGTTGCTCCAGACTTGCGGAAATAGTGCTTTCTTCACCAGCGAAAACCATATTCAAAGAATCACCTATAAGTATTAAATCAATCCCAGCTTGATCCAATAATCTAGCAGTTATAAAATCATAAGCCGTTAGGCAGGTAATTTTTTCCCCAGATTTTTTTTGCTCAACAATTGTAATGACTGAGCGAGATTTAATATTAGTATGTATTGACATCACTTACTCTAAATTGTGATTGAATAATTCCACCACCAATGATTTGATTTTTTTCATCATAAAAAACGGTACTTTGTCCTGGTGTTATGGCAGATCTTGGCTTTTCAAAGGTAACTTTAATTAAGGTATTACTAATTTGCTCAAGCAAAGCATTCTCACCGCTGTCATTATAACGAATCATTACTTTTGCAGAAAGTGGTTCTGTAATTTTTTCTACGGACATCAAATTAAAATTTTCTGCAATTAATCCATCAGAAAGGAGCTCATCTTTACTTCCGATAACAACGGTATTATTTTTAGCCTGAATATTTACGACATATTTAGCTTCTTCAAATCCACCCCCAAGTCCTTTTCTTTGACCAATTGTAAAAAATGGGTAACCACTGTGCTTTCCACGTGGTTCACCACTAGTGGAAATGAATTTACCATTATGGACTTTTTCGGGTAATTCAGGTATTGTCTCCTTTAGAAAACGATGGTAATTATTATCTTTTACAAAGCAAATTTCCATTGACTCTGCTTTCTCTGCAGTTCTGAACTTATATTTTCTAGCGATTTCACGAACAATTGGTTTTGTTAAATGTGCTAACGGGTAGATCGTATATTTTAGTGAATCCTGCGATAGCCCCCATAAATAATAGGATTGATCTTTTTTATCATAGTCCGCTTTTTGTATGCTATATCGCCTTGTTTCCTCGCTGTATGCAATTCCTGCATAGTGCCCCGTAGCAATGTATTTCGCTCCAAATTTACGGCATTTTTTAATAAATTCTTCCCACTTAATTTTACTATTACATAGTACACACGGATTTGGAGTACGTCCGTCTAAGTATTCAGATTTAAAATTATGAATAACCGTGCTTTCAAATTGTTTTGATAGATCAACGGTATAAAAAGGTATTTTTAATTTACCACAAACCATTCGGCAATCATAAACTGAATCTAAGGAGCAACATCCACTGTCATGATTTATATTAGCGCCGACTTCAAGGAATGACCAGAGTTTCATGTGAATGCCTATAACATCGTAACCTTGTTCTATTAATAATGCGGCTGCAACAGAACTATCCACGCCTCCACTCATTGCAACAGCGACTCGTATTTTTTTCATGCGAAGTCCAATTTAATTTTTGTACTTACAATTAAACCAGAATTACTTTGAGTGTATTGAATCTGATCCATCATATTTCTTGCTATAAAAACACCACGGCCACAGGATTTCGATAAATTTTCTTGTTTTCGCGGATCTGGAAGATTTTTCTCGTCGAATTCAAAACCTTCATCTTTAATTTTGGCAATTAACTCTGTTTTTGTAATTTCAATGGTTAATTCAACCTTTTTTGATTTGTCTAGTTTATTTCCATGTATAACAGCGTTATTAAATAATTCTGTGATGACAATTGCAAGTGTTCCGTGTAAATCATCAGAAAGTTTGTGCTTTATCGCACATTCCTCAATAAATGTTTCAACATTCGAAACTTCATTTTGATTGCTTGGTAAAACTAGCTTATAATTAACGGCAGTCACAATTCTCCTAGTCGTAATAGACTCTGGAATTTAGAGTAGATGTGATTTCTTGTCAAATGGCGAAAATAGGCTATGATGAAATTTTTTCTGTATAAATACGTACCGTTTATTTTGGTAATGTGCACAATTTTCTATTTTTCTTCATTATCAGTTTTACCAACGGTGGGTATTTTTTCTATTGGAGATAAAGTTTTACATTTTATTGTTTTTTTTACATTAGCATACACACTTTTTCGAATTTTCTATTATCATTCTATCCCATTTAAAAGGACAGCAATTTTGGTTATTTTTCTTACGACAATTTATGGCTTAAGTGATGAAATTCACCAACTTTATGTGCCAAATAGATTGTTTGATTATTACGATTTACTTGCAGATTTTGGAGGAAGTATTGCATCTGTTGTGATTGGACAACATCTTTTTAAAATAGATAAATTACTCTACCATTTTTTTTTCTTAAGGAGTTCTTAAATGCGGAGTAAAAATTTTCAAATCATATTTAGATAAAATACACTTTGTTATATAATATGTAGGAATATTTCAAGTAGGAGTTTTTATTTATAGCCTAAATGGAAAAGGAAATGTTTAACGTAAGAAATGAATTTAAATTAAATAGTACTATATCTGATGATAGCTATTATCATCAGATCTTTCAAAAAATTTCAAACCACTCACCTGAGATTTATAAAATTTTTAATATTGCACGCATTATTAATTCAGATAAAACTGAATTAGGAAGATCTTTGGGAAAATTATTGAAGTTAGATGAAAAAACTAAGGAATTACTTGAATTAAGCGACGAAACAATACGACATAGTAAAACAATTCCAGAAAGTGATAATTACTTTATCGACAATATACGTTCAATTCGTGAATTTCCATATATTTTGAAAAAACAATTCTTGCTTCCAGATGAGATTTTTGATCAAAAATTAATTTATCATGATTTGCTAGTTAAAAAGCAGTATAAGAATGAGAAACGATTATCGTGGTCAAAATTTATTCAAAAAAAAAGTGAAATAACCTGTGAAAAATTCCTCCGAAGGCAGAAAACATACATTTTATTGGATATCTCTGCCTCAATGGAAAAGAATGAACGAATTTTACTAGCAAAAGCAATTCTTATTTCCTTTATAGAAAACACACAACGTGAATTTGGTGAACTTTTTTTTCGTTCTTTTAATCACAAAGTTGGAAAACTCTATCGTTCTTTTGAACAAAGCGAATATAAAAAAATTATGAATGACTCAATTTTACCATTAATACCGAATGGGCAAACAAATACGGAAAATGCCTTATTGGTAGCAATACAAGATATTAAAACGCATTCGAATGATGATAAAGCAGAAATATTGTTGATTACGGATGGTTTGTGTAATATCAATATAAATACAATTTTAGAAGATGGAGAAGAGATAAAAATAAACGCGATTCTAATTGGTAAAGATGAAATTATTATTTCTAATTCAGAATTAAAAGATTTTCTTAACAAAAAATATCAACATGAATTTCTGCGTATTGAACATCAACTATCATTGACAAAAGCAAAGGAGTATCAAACTAAGTATGAACACTTTCAAAAAATGGATAAGAAAAAAGTTGAGAACGAATTGCAGCATGAATATATCCAACAATTGAAAGAATTATCTAAGCGAACGAATGCACGTTTTATTGAAATTGATGATATTGAACAATCGTTTATTTCAGATACGGAGTTAATTAAATATATACAACGTGAGATTGGATTTCTTAAAAATGAATTAAAGCGAAATAATTTAAGCCCGCTTGAGAAAGATGACTTAATAAAACAGTACTTTTCACTTCAAAACTACTTAAATTCACTTTTAAAAGAAACGGAAAAAAATGATCTTAAGGAATTAAAAAAGAATATGATCCAATTCCTAAATGACGACAATGAACTAATGGAACATGTGAAAAACTCAGGGCTTCATTTTGAGATGTCATTTGGTGATTTACGTGGACTGAATAAAATATCTTTCTATGAGTTAATTAAATTGATTCTTTACCGGGTTAAAATAGCCTTATTTAGTGTGATATAAAGGGAGAAATTACTTTCGGCAGTTTAGCTCTCTTGCGCCAATATCCTTCCTGTAATAGCTTCCAGTAAAATGAATCTGGTTGATATTGGAATAAATTTGATCTGCGGCAATTTTTAGGGTCTTTGCAGTAGAGACTAAGTTTAGTACTCGCCCCCCATTTGTTACGATATTTTTAGATGCATCTTTTTTTGTTCCTGCATGAAGAATCGTTACTTTTGGAATGTCTTCCAAACCAGAAATCTCAACTCCCTTTTTGTAAGAATCAGGATATCCATCACTGACCATTACAACTGCCATAACCGCTCTGTTTGTATATAGGCTAAGCTGATACTTCAACAAGTTTCCCTCTATCGAAGCAAAAAGTAAATTAATAAAAGAAGATTTAATTAACGGTAAAATAACTTGAGTTTCTGGATCTCCAAAACGAACATTAAATTCGATCACTTTTGCTTTATTATTTTGTAGCATTAGGCCGCAAAATAAAACACCTTTATATGGAATACCATCTTTCGCCATTCCAGATAGGAGTGGTTTGATTACGGTATCTTCCACATATGTTATAACTTTTTCATTTGCAATTATAGCAGGGGAATATGCTCCCATTCCACCCGTATTTTTTCCTGTATCACCCTCGCCTATTCGTTTATGATCTTGAGCTGGACTAAGAGTGACAAAATTTTTTCCATCACAAATTGCAAAAATGGAAGCTTCCTCACCTTCAAGAAAATCTTCGACAATAATTTTTTCCCCTGATGTGCCAAATTTTTTATCAAGCATAATTTCTTTTAATTCACGCATCGCTTCGCTCATCGTTTCTGGGATAACAACACCTTTCCCTGCGGCTAGCCCAGATGCCTTGAGGACAATCGGGAAGTGTTTTCTTTTTTTAAGATAGGTTAAGGCAGATTGGTAATTTGTAAAAACTTTATAATTTGCAGTAGGGATATCATATTTTCGCATTAGATCTTTTGAAAAAGCCTTACTTTCTTCCAATTGAGACGCTTTTCGAGAAGGGCCAAATATAGTTAGATCATTTTTTTCAAATAAATTTACAATTCCTGCCACTAGAGGAGCTTCCGGACCAACAATTGTTAAGTCAATTTTTTCTGATTTAGCAAAATTTACGAGCTCATTTAAATCCAAAATCCCGATATTGATATTCGTGATTTTAGATTCAATTGCATCAATACCAGGTGCACAAAAAATCATCATTCCCTTTTTTTCTTCAAATATTTTTTGAATAATGGCATGCTCACGTCCACCATTTCCGATAATTAAAATTTTCATACTATCCTAAAATTGATATGGAGTTAATATATGGATCTGAATTTCCTTGCAAGGTACACTTCTGTTCCTTCAATAAATGAATATAGTCAATTATTTCTCTCGTAACTCGCTCTCCTGGACATATTATGGGTATACCTGGGGGATATGCCATAATCATTTCTCCCGAAATTTCTCCCACAGATTGAGATAATGGTATTCGTTTCTTTTTTCTGTAAAAAGCATCTCGTGGAATAATGACAAGATCGGGAATTTCCGGCTTTGGAATTTGTTGTATTGAAGATAGCGATTTTTGATTTTGTGCAATTTTCGTTAGAGCTGAAATTAGTTTTTCAATATTAGATTCACTATCACCTATGGTAATAATTGCCATGATAGTATTTAGCTCGGAAAGCTCAACTTGAATATGGTATCTATTTCGTAAGATCGCCTCTATTTCAAAACCAGTTAATCCTAATTTGCGAACATAGATATTTAGCTTTGTTGGATCAAAATGAATCCACTTAGTTTTTGACATTAATTCAGATCCAAAAGCATAAAGCCCTTTAATTGAGTTTATTTTTTTACGAGAATAATTTGTAAGCTCAATACATTTGGATAATTGATTATATCCGTGTAAGACTAAGTTTTTTCGGGCTAGTTCAACCGAAAGCATTAGTGGGTATGATGCACTAGTTGATCGAATAAGGTTAAGTGACTGTTTTATTTTCTCAGGACTAATTCGTTTCCCCTGTTGCAAGAGTACGGAAGATTGAGTTAAGGAACCTGAGGTCTTATGCATACTTACGGATGATAAATCGGCACCTGCGTTCATTGCGGAGGCAGGGAATTCAGGATGAAATTTCATATGGCTCCCATGAGCTTCATCTACCATTACAAGTGCATTATGTTGATGCGAAATTGTGACCAGCTTTTCGATATTAGCGGCGTATCCATAGTAACTTGGATTAATAAAAAAACTGGCGCGGACATTAGACTCATTTTTAAACTTGTTTTCAACACTTTCAACAGAAATATTTGTACTTACCCCAGTTTCTTTATCCAATTCGGGATAAATATAGATTGGTATTGCTCCTGTTAAAATAAGCCCGCTTATAACTGATTTATGTGCATTACGTGGTAAAATTATTTTATCACCTGGTTTTAAACTTGCCAGCATCATTCCGTGTATTCCGGATGTGGTTCCATTTGTCAAAATAAAAGCATGTTCAGCTGAGAACGCGTCTGCTAGCAATTTTTCTGATTCTAAAATGCAACTTGTTGGATTTGATAGATCATCAATATCCTGCATTGCATTTAAATCACTATGTAATAAATTCTTGCCGAAAAAACGAAGTAATTCATGCGAGCCATGTCCATGTTTATGGCCGGGTACATGAAAGGGGATAATATTCTCGTCTATATGCTTCTTTAGTGAATTGAAAATCGGTGTATCATTGTGGTTCATTTGCTAAATATCCTAACTAAGATGGGTACAATTTTTCTTTTTCTTAAAAAAACCGTAACTTAGGGAAACCATAAGATAAACGAAATATTGTTTACAAAATTAATACCTCCTGAACGATACAAGCATAGTAACTTTGATAATTATAACGTTAATTCTAATTATCCTTCTCAATTAGAAGTAAAGCAACGGCTTTTTTCATTTGTAAAGAATAAAAACCAGACTAGATGGATAAATTTTTTTAAATCAAAAACTTGCGAGGGTTTTTATTTGGATGGAAATTTTGGAGTTGGCAAAACACATCTTTTAGCAAGTGTATTCCACGCGTTTGATTCAAAACATAAACTTTATACAAGTTTTACAGAACTAATGGCGCTGATTTCTTTTCATGGTATCAACAAACTAATAAATGAGTTACGATATATTGAGTTAATTTGTATTGATGAATTTGAATTGGATGATCCCGCGAATACAATGAAAGCAAGCAATTTTATTCGTTTGGCTTTTCAGCAAAATATTTCTGTTGTAACGACATCTAACACGCTAGCGGGTGATTTGGGAAAGGGTAGTTTTGGATACAAAAGTTTTAAAAATGAAATTGGTTTTATTTCATCGCAGTTTATTCAACTCAAAATTTGTGGCACAGATTATCGTAATTTGCAAAAAGCAAACGCTTATAAAACTGAAGATATATTTTGTAATTCGTATCATTCATTTGAGATTACATTTGAACAATTAAAAATTGAGTTAAAATCACTTCGATTTTTAGACTATAAAAAATACGTACAACCTTACAAAATATGGATGATCACCAATGTTGAAGCATTTGATGATCATGCACACGCGATTCGTTTTACTCATTTTATTGACGCAATATACAATAGTAATTCTGAATTACGTATATTCTTTAAGAAAAATAACAAAAATCTTTTTACCAAAAAATTTTTATTGGCATCCCAGCAGAAGAAATACAAACGTTGTTTATCTCGCTTGCGTATTTTAATTCAATAATTCACACGATCTTGTTCCATAACAACCTTGTAATGGAAATAACTTTAGGTTACATTCAAAATATTTTATTTCAGAAGCAGATATCAACAAGGAGAATTAATGATAGAGCAGGTAGTAGATCAGTATATAGAGCAAATTAAAGCGAATGTGTTGAACACGCATATGAACGATATTCCTCTAGCGTATCTTATGCAACGAAATATACCTGAGTCCGTTAAACATTATTTCAATCAAGAAGTTGAAAATTGGATTTTGGAAGAGGAAGGGAAATTCGAGAGCCATGAGCGCTTTGATTATGATATGCCCGAAGTTCGAATAAGAATTGATGAAATTTTCGATTTTTTGAAGCAAACGGCAAAATTTTCTCTAATTCGTTTTAATCAAATGTTAGAACGAGCAGTAAAATTAGAGAGAGATTTTTTAATTAAGCCTCATCAAACTATGACAAATTTCTTATTTCGTGATAATAACACGATACGAACAAAACAAGTGAATGATGCATTAAACTATTTCTTTGCACATGCCTATTACAAGGAAAAATTAGCAGAATATTTTGATCTAAAATATCTTCAAGAAATTAATGTCAATCAATTTAAAGTGCTTATTAAGGAAATTGATGATAAAATATTTGCGGCAAACATATTACAGGAAGCAAGAAAATTAGTGCAGGAAATTTCTAATTTTGTCAATGGGGGCTCAGATACTAAAGGTATAATTGCTACAGATGTACTCATTTTGGCGTTTAAAGATCGAGCGATTGATAAATTGATGAATTTATTCCAAGAACTTTTAAATGGAGGAATTCAGGAGCTTAGTATTTCAGAAATTGAACTCTATCTAAAAAAGGGAATTACAGAAGAAGAGAAAGAAAATATTCAGGAATATGTCACACTGGATGATATAGATTTATCAACGATTAAGTTAAAGATTGACGAAGATTTTGACGAAGATTTTGACGAAGATTTTGACGAAGAAGCCACTCCGGAAGTTGAAGAAGTCGCTCCGGAAGTTGAAGAAGTCGCTCCGGAAGTTGAAGAAGCCACTCCGGAAGTTGAAGAAGTCGCTCCGGAAGTTGAAGAAGTCGCTCCGGAAGTTGAAGAAGTCGCTCCGGAAGTTGAAGAAGTCGCTCCGGAAGTTGAAGAAGTCGCTCCGGAAGTTGAA
>JAUTBQ010178475.1:0-11178 GCA_032361185.1 Lepetodrilus ovalis
CCGAGCCGGCCAGTCCTTGCTTTACCCCTTTAATGCTGAGCGCCAAGCAGGGGAACAACAAGTACCACCTTTTAACTATTCCAATTCATCATGCCACTAATATCTTGCATTCTAATTTAAATCGAATTCAAGAAGATTAGGTGTGAAATATATGGCTTATTTTCTTAGTGTTTTCAAATAGAGTATTATTGCTAAAGATACATGTCATTGTCATAAATGGCAATATGCCAATTATATGTTTCATTCTTGTAATAAGACAGCAATCAGACGCAGACTGCCAGGTGTGCGTGACCACGCGACTGACCTTGGGTGTCAACTCCTTCCAGGATCCTTTCGGCCGAGAACTTGTCCTCAGTCAGTTGTTCCAGCTTCCTCTTGTCCTCTGGCAGCAGTAGCAGAATTGTGTTCACCCTCTCGCGCGCTTCCGTCGCACGCATCTTGGCGTCGATCGACTCGTCAGACACAGCCGTGGCGCGATCGCCGGTGTTACTTGTTCATATATGCAGAGACGTCATCTTCACGTGACATGTGAATGGGTGGAGTGAAAGCAAGTACAGGTAGTGAATAATGAATGAATGCTGGACAGATAAACAGGAAAAATAAATGAATGAATGCAATGAATAAATTAATGAATGAATGGAATGAATAAATGGAATGAAAGAATGGAATGAATGAATGGAATAAATGTATGAAGAAATACATAAATGAATTAATGAATTGAGAAAGAATGAAAGAACTAATTAATTAATTACTGTTTAATGCAACTTCCAACAAATTTTCACCTTCCAAAGACAGATTGGAAATCAGAAGGACAAGAACAAGTTACTTCAACAATGTGACAAACAATGGTGAGAAGATATTGCTGTTATCAATGGCTTAAAAGGAGGTAATTCTGAATCTCTGACTTACCAGATGGTAAATTATCAAAAGCCTCCAAGACTTCATCCAGATCTTTCTTGACGCCCTCGTTCAGCATACTGAGGCTGTCCGATGCAGCAACTGCTTCTCTAAGTCGATTTCCAAGTTCTGGAAATAAACCATCTTGTCTTAACACATAAAGTTCAGCCATTCCTTATGATGTTTAACATCGATTTTATATTCCATGTTTTAGTCACACAGAGCACCCTTTCAGGCAGCTCTCTAATCCACAAGGTAATAGCGCTCTTGTATTGATCAGCGACAAAGACTATGGTATCTTAGTGGATACAAGCACGTCATGACAAGCTGCACATCTGGGTATGCTTTCACCAAGTTCTCTCATTCACTAAGAGACCACAGCATTCTCTTAGCAGTGCATTAGCTACCAACAAAGACAGCACCATGGTCTCTTAGTGGATAAGAGGGCTTTGTGAAAGGTTACCCTGCTCATCATATTCTTAACTCGGTCACCATAGTCGATATACAGTGTCCCCTCGATATAACACTGAAATTGAGGTCCATGAAATAACCCCTGTGTTATACGATAGTACAGGTAAATAACAAAAATAAAAATGTGATCCACGTCCGACCCCACCTTATATCTGAATCCGCTGTGTATCGAACCGTGTTATATCAAGGGTGTACTGTACTACTGGAGGACTAGGGGAGATTTTGAGTATCTCCCTTTTTCCTGAGGCATACTTACCCAGTCATCTCATATTGCTATATATATATATTGCTATATAAATTCCTGTTAATGTCATCTACATTCTGAAGATGAAATAAAGATAGTAAACTGTTACAGAAACGTCAAGTCAGCATGGAGTAATGAACATACACGCATATTCTGCGAGTATTGTAAACTCAGAGCTGGCTTATGACCGTACCTTCCTCCGTCGTGTTGAAAGCATCTTCAGCGGCTGCCAGCAAGGACGTACTTCTCTCCAGGGATTCCGACGAGGTTTCGCCTACTCCACTGGACTGAAGACAGAAAGTAAACAACTTAATATTAGAACACCAGATTAATATAAATATTAAGATAATTATGCGTCAAAGGTCAGCTTTTGTCAAGTGCAAGGTGATTATGGAGTTTAATGTTTATGTGCATGCAACACAAGGACTAAAATGTACCTTTCATTATACAATCTAGTAGTAGAATTACTAAAGCTTCAATATTTCTAATTTCTTTTTAAATTATTCATTTATTTATAGAATTAGGCAATAGTGAAGAAATAAACTGTGGATATAACATGGATGACATAGAACGGCGCCCACCTTGCTGAGAGCATCGTCTGCAGCTTGTCCTGCATCACTGGATGCATTCTCCGCACTGTTGATTGCCGCGACGATGTCCTTGTACGCGTTGGCTGCCTGTAGTGCATTCTGGGCCACATCTCGAGTGTTTGTGTACATTCTGGAAAGACCAAATTACAATGATAATGCATGTTAAACTGAAAATACTCCTAGTCAGTATACTACCAAGATGTTACATTATACTAATATTTCGGCCACATTGGAATCATTTATTTAACTTTTGAATTGTCATCCCCACTTGCAAGATTATTTCATTTATTTCACGACTTGTCAGGAGGAAACTTGCAACATCCATAGTGCTGAATGTTGCAGTAAACCTGCAAGCACCAGCTGGTACTGACAGACCAACGATGATAACTGCATTGCCACAGTACAGACAGCAAACCCTATCAAGTTGGCGTCAGAAATTTAACTTTCGTGAATAATGATGCCGGGCTCGCAAACAGAATTTGGACCCATGCAGCGCCTTTGGCTCCAAAGTCTAAATGTTCTACCATTTTGCTACCACATTGGAGTCTAGCAGACACATCACAGACAGTTCTACTCTTACTTGTCCAACTCCTCGGCCTGAGCCTCCAGTGCGGCAGCGTGGGCTATGCTCTCGTTGAGCAGCGGTTTGACCTTCTCCAGGGCCATGTCAAGGTCGCCCACCACCAGCTGCAGGGCTGCTTTGGCCTGCTCCAGTCTGTCTGATACACTAGCCAGACCCTGCAATACAGACGTCCATTCTATACACTGTTCGTGGTACTTACAGAAGTGTTATGCAAATGTTAATATTGGTGATGATGATTTTACATGGGAGGACATGTAAGACATGTACCCCGATATTAAATTAAGATGTAAAACATTGATCTTATGGCTTGCAACCTACAAAGAATGCCTCCGTGGTCTTGTCAAGTGAATTCCTAGCACCATCGATCATGGTCTGAGCCTCATCCAGAAGATCAATTGTATCTGCCTCACCATTGCGGATCTTTTCAATGGCCTCCTGTTGAGAATAATTTTCACATGTGCAAAGATTACAATCGTGGAAGTTTAATGATGTCCAAATATTTACAGGTGCATTTTGTTAAACTAAAATTATTTTACTTTTGGGGTTTGGTTTGAATTAGGCTTTGTCACAGAATGTCAGGGTATGGTTTGAACAAATGTTCCATACTTGTAGCACCGATTCTTGCAGTCAGTAAGTGAATGATAGTTTTACGTCACCACAGGAATCTTTCACCCATATATGATTAGATTGTTGCAATAAATATGTAAATACTGACATTCCTTATTTTATGTGTTTTTGGTAATGAGGTTTATAGTCACTTTCTAGAATCTTTCACTAACATCACGACTTGTCAGTTTAGGGCCGAATGTTGCAGTAAACCTGCAAGCACCAGCTGGTACTGACAGACCAAGGTTGATAACTGTAGTGCCACTCTACAGACAGTGCATCCTATCAGTCAGAAATGTAACTTCTGCGAACATTGACGCCAGGCCCCCGGAGGGCAGGATTTGAACTTGGTACATTTCGCTCCAGAGTCCAACATTCTACCACTGCGCTACATCCTGCCCCAATAACAGTTTTAAGTTGCCACAGGAATCTTTCACCCATACAAGACAAGATTGTTGAAGTAAATATGTAAATACTGACATTACAGATGAACCAAGGATGAAATGTGCTTTGCAAATGTTTACGAACATTGACCACTACCAGTGGAGATTGGAGTGTGGACTGACCGTGAGCATGGCCAGGTTGGCGTCCTTCAGTCGGTCTATCAGCTGCAGTGTCTCCAGGGAGTTGTCGTCGGAGAAGCGGGTGTTGTTCTGGAGGTCGTAGAAACGGTCCTCGGAGTCGGTGACGTTATCCTGGATGGCGTTCAGGAACTCCACCTGCTCCTCCGCCATCATCTGCAACTCGCTGGACTCGTTCAGCACTGAAATAATGGGGAGGTAACTCTCATTCGATTGTCGAGTGAAGTCTTCCAGGCCCCCGTTTCACAACGCCCTCCTAACCCTTGAGGAGTTCTTAAACTAGTCCTAAAAGTTATCACTTTGTAGCAAGCGTTCCATGACGATTTCACATGTCATAAACCCTCATAAATCTACTTCTAACACACGAGGTGATAAACTGGGTCATAAAGTTACGAGCTCCTAAATTTAAGATGTAGTCGTGAAACAGGGCCCAAGGCTGTTGACAGATTTTAAGTAGGCTGATTGAGGCTAAACAATGCTGAACAAGACTGATTGATGCTAAACAATGCTGAACAAGGCTGAACAAGTGTGTTTCAGAGGTTGCTCATACCAAGGAAGTACTCACCTTGTCTAGCTTCCATCAGCTCATCAACAGCCGACTGGTTGGCGGGCGAGAAGTCTCGGGCCACGATGTCCGCCAGGATGCGCTCGGCCTCGCGGACGTACATCTCCATGTTGGCGCCCTTGATCCCAGTCAGGATCTTCTTCAGCACCTGGTTCACCTCCTCCACCGCCGCTGTGGGTATCACAAGAGTAATACAGGAACATGACAAGTGGAATTAACTAAAGAACACGCGTAATTCATCTTGTTGAAGTTAGCATCTTGGTGTTTTCCTTGAAGCTTTCTCCCTGCAAGATTAACTGCAGTTGCTTTAGAGGGCATCTGCAACTGCTCCCAGTATGAAGAAGGTTAAATATTGATGTTCTGGCATCTACTAAGACTTACATGAAACTAGAAAACAATAGCAATTTGCTTACCAGTGCCAATGAGACAATACATTTTGAGAGAAATAGTAATGTTAATACTCACCATCACCATCCTTAGCGCTCTCGGACACCGTGTTCACCATCTCGTAGGCCAACATTCTCAGCTCACCGACCTCTACAGCTAGAGCATTAGCTTTGGCCTCCACGTTATTACCCTGGGGGAAGCATCAAGATTACTTTTCTTGCATGTTCTTTCCAATCATGTGTCCGCAGGTGACATATACACAGGCTTGGCAACAGACAATTGTGGTTTCAGCGGAAAACAAGCCCAAATAGAAATAATCGACCAATTTCTGCAGATTCGTGGAAAATTGCCATGCTTGTATACATCAGCTGATGACATTGCTAAGGGAGTGACTTGAGAGATGACAATTATTTTTACAGTATTTGATCTATTTATAGTACAAAGATAGACCACAACAATTTTGTGTTATGGCAAAGGGCAAAACACAATATAAGCGAATGAATGGTCACACAAATTCATGCAGGAATGAAAGTTGCATCGCAAATATGATACTATTTAGAAACATATCTGTCACAAATATTTATATGCATAATGTGTCTAACCCTTAGATCCACAGGCCAATTGATGAAGGAAATTAGTCTTGAATATTTTCTCAGAATATTAATGAATTTATATTTGGGCCAATAAATATGTTATAATAACATAATTATTAATAAAAAATATTTGGTTTCTGGAAACATTACTCAAAGGAAAGAGCCATGCAATAGTATGAAGTAAGAAGCTTACCCTGTCTAAAGTCTTCATGCTCTCTTCCTCTATCTCGTCAATCTCAGCTTGAAGAGGACTCAGGTCGATGGGGTCAGTGTCCTTGTAAAGACTGCGCACACGCGGCTGTAAGTCATAAATAGAAACATAAATAGCATAAATTCGTGCTTATAAGATTTTGGTTGAGGACGATGTTGGCTGAATGAGTTAGGAAACTAGTGCTTAAAGTCCAACTAGGAAGATTTCCATAATTTTACTAACCTTGAGAATATATTACAAAATATTTTACCCTGTTCATAAAATAATGGCATAAATGCAGTAGGTCCCAATGACAGAGTCATAGATGTAAATAATGTTGATTTAGTTATTCAGCTTTTAATCAATAGCAGGTAAATCCTGGGGAAATTAATATGATTTGCCTCTCAGGACCAGTTGTTGCAGAACATTTTTTAGTACGATTTCAATTTTGTTCACAAATCCCCATGCAAAATTGCATCGAGCATGAAATAATACTCAAAAAAGTTTCATTATCTCAAAACAAGGCCCCAGACGATTCTAAAAGGCAGAATCCCAAAGATGACGATAGAATTATTGTTCTTGATAAGTTTAATCAAATACAAATAGAAGAAGGACATGTAGTGATCTTACTCTCAGGTTCGCGATGGTCTGGTTGATGTCAGCCAGCTTCTGGAAGGCGGCTACTCCAACCGAGACACTGGCTAGCGTGCGTCGGGTCACCGTGACATTACGGTCCATGAAGTCAAGGTCGTCCATCAACAGGTGAACGCAGTACCCACACTCTGCGAAACAATCACAGCCATTGCTAAATATCTTTTATGAATTAATCCACTATGAATTTATTTTGTGAGAAAAAAAATGAGCGAGCAAGGCAAAAGCTACTGTGGGATACATTAAGATACATGGTAAGATACATGGTAAGATACATGGTAAGATACATGGTAAGATGATACATGGTAAGATACATGGTAAGATAGATGTGTCCTGGAAGTTGATGAGAACATCCTATCATCCAAGTATAGAAACTATTTAAATTTGGGTTTAGAGCTGCTTTCAAGATTATTTCATATATCATGACTTGTCAGTTTTAAGGTAGGAGGAAACCTGCAAAATATGTAGCGCTCATTGTTGCAGAAACCTGCAAGCATCAACTGATAGATGCACCAAGGATGATAACTGAATTGCTATGCGCATTCTACAGTGCATTCTATCATGATCGTGTAAATTTCAAATTGTTGACAAGCACATTTTCTGTTGAATAATTTATGTCTTTATTTTACAATAAAAACTAGACTTGATAATTCTAGCAACACATACCTTGGCATCCGACCTCTGGAATAAGAACCCATCTGTCCAGGCAGCGGTCACACAGGTTGCCGGTCACCCCCGGGAGGCAATGGCACCGCCCCGTGTCGGCATCACATGACACGGCACCGTCACCCATACACTCGCACCCTGGGAATGAGGACAGTGTTACTAACATACATAACTCGCAAACAATAGGTCATAGAACAACAGAACGGAAATATCAAATCTATCAAATATCTTAATAAAAGGATCCTAAGGGCGAGTACATATTCATGACATTTATTATTTGTATCACTATTCGGGCGAGTATGTTTTAAAGTTAATTGCTATCACTGTTGGGTGCACTTACTCTAAGTACAGATTGGGTGTACTCACTCTAATTAGTACAGGTTGGAAGTACTCACTCTCAACACAGATTGGGTGTGCCCACTCATAGTACAGATTGGATGTACTCACTCTAATTAGTACAGGTTGGATGTACTCACTCTAAGTACAGATATGTAGTACTCACTCTGACAGCCTCCTGCTCCGTAGTTCCAGTATCCCGGCTCACACTGGTCACACTTCTGACCTACGACATGGGGCTGACATTGGCAGTGGCCGGTGCGGAGGTCACACTGCGGGGTCACGGATGCAGCGCCGCAGTCACAGCGAGAGCAGCCGGTACAGTAGTCAAAGCCCCACGTGTATGGCTGTGAACAGTATAAAATTACATGTACGAGGCAAAACAATAGCAAAAGCTGCTTTCACGATTCTTTCACTATATCACTGCTTGTCAGTTTAGGGAAGTAGGAAGCCTGTAATGTACTTAGCACAGAATGTTGTAGTAAACTTGTGCACACTGGACAGTACTGACAAACCAAGGCAAGACAATAACAGAAAAGGTAACTGTTACACAATACGATAAGAGCACTACAATTGTTGTAATCCACTATACACGACTGTGATTCCTGTAGTGCTATGATAGTTCTATACAGCAGGGTAGCCTTTCACGAAGCTCTCTTATCTACTAAGAGACTGCTAATACACTGCTAAGAGAGCACTAGCAGTTTCTTAGTAGATAAGAGTTTTGGGAATGGATAACCTGGTCCACAAACTCACAAAATTTAAGTAACAAACATTACCATGAATAGAATCAACAAAATAAATATTAATTCCTAAATTACATTGATTTGCATTTGAACAACTATCTCAATCTAAAGTAAACATCTGCGATGACTGTGAGCAAGTCGCGAGATAACTGCTGTAGACGACAGGCTCTGATTGGACACTTACAGCACACTCGTCACAGTCCAGGCCCACCACGTTGGGTTTGCAGGTGCACACGCCGTTGCCGTTCTCACAGCTCTCAGACCCACAGCGATCACAGGCACATGCTGGAAAAATAAAACATCCAACATTGAGATAGGTTTGGATGCATGTGTTGATGAGGCGAGGAATTTATGAGGACAGGCACACTTGGGTCAATATTTTTTTCTATTTTGTTAAGTTGGGGAATAGAGTCAGTTCATAAAGAATTCAATCGTACAGTGTCCCCTCGACATAACACGGTACAATGCACCGTGGATTCAGATTTAACACAGGATCAGAATTGATCCCATTAATATTTTCGTTATTTCCCTGTAATATTGCATAAGACAGGTACTGTGATGCGGGGAGTGGGGAGTGGGACTCTTCATGGCATGGACCCCCCAACTTTAGCGTTATATCGAGGGGACACTGAGCATGTAATCACACTAAAAAGGTTTTGTAATTTTGGGACCAGGGCATCGTTTCTCGAAGCTCTCTTATCCACTAAAGAGACCATAGTGGTGTTCTCTCAAGTGTTCGAGCGCCATGTATTAGAGATCGCTATGAGAGTGCTTTATGATATCTTGTAGTAGGTACAGTGTCCCCTTGGTATAACACTGTTACATACACAGCGGATTCGGATATACGGCGGGGTCAGATATGGATCCCATTTTTACTTTTGTTATTTACCTGTACTATTGTATAAGGCAGGTACCATAAGGCGGGGGTAGCACTATATCAAGAAAGGATACCCTAGCGGTGGTACTCACGTGAGCAGTCCTTGTTGCCGATGGCGTCACCGTACCACCAGTCCTGGCAGTTCTGGCAGCTGGACCCGGCGGTGTTGTTCAGACAGATCAGACAGTCGCCACTGCGGCGGTCGCAGCTGTACGGGTCGTTCACGTCGATGTTGCCGCTGCAGCCGCAGGTCTGACACGTGGAGCCCACATCGTATGGGTTGCCATAGTGACCAGAGGAACAGCTGCGAAGAATGTGAAGGTGTCTTATTGATGCGTAAAATAATAGTAAGGATCGTTATTCGATGAATACAGATGGCTCATTACAATAAAACTACGGTTGCTACTTGGACAGGTATGGGTTGTGCTATATGTTTAAAGATAGGTTGCCCACAGTGTAATTTAGCTTGCCCATGTACTTCAGGTATATGGTAGTGTGTACTCAGTGTTATGTATACACATACCTCTCACAGTTAGGTCCGTAGTATCCAGGTTTACATTCGCAGAAGGTCGTCAAGCCATTCTCGGAGATGACACACGAGACGGCAAAACTGTGGGAGAAAATCAACACATAAGTATTTAGATGTCTGAATTCATTTTTTGTTTTGTTTCATGTGCTTCAATTCTTTATTAATTTGGAATGTTCTTCTTGTTGTAAACATGATGGTCAGTGATACTTATCTTGCCTCCATGTCAAACTGTTTGATCCGATTGGTTCACATGATTGGTTCATGGCATGTATAAAAACACATATTAGCCCCTGTAATAATGCTACAACTTACAGACATGGCAACAGACAATACAATTTCAGCAGATTAAAAACCCAGGCTGATGGCTCCAAGCCACGTCCAGTGCAAATAAATTGACTCCTGGACCTTTACATAAACAGATTTCTGCGGATCCGTGGAAAATAGACATGCTTGAACATATAATATTTGCAAGGATGGGAACACTGACTTGTTGGAGGCCACTGGAAGGGGACAGGCACATATCTGACATCCCCCATAGTACGGGTCGCCGAAGTATCCGGTAAAACACTGCTCACAGTGCAGGCCGGTTGTGTTGTCTCGGCAGTTCTGAAAGAAACAAAAACAAAAATAGACTATAGGTTGTTCTGTATTAACTTACCAAATTCTTTTTAGACAATATTGATTTTATTAATTGGTGTTTAGAGCTACTCAAGATTCTTTGCATATATCATGGCTTGTCAGTTTACCCATAACATCTGTAGCGCTGAATGTTACAGTAAACCTGCGAACACCGGCTGATACTGACACATCAAGGATGATAACTGCATTGCCACTCTACAGACAGTGCATCCTATCATGATCGCATCAGAAAGATAATATGACAAGGTCACAATTTGACAAGATCACAAGATGTCAAGGTCACAAGATGTCAAGGTCACTCACAAGATGTCAAGGTTACAAGATGGCAAGGTCACAAGAGTATCTCCAGACTTACCAGACATTCGCCGGTGAAGGGGTCGCAGGAGTCAGCGTGGCCGTTGCACTCACAGGGCACGCAGATACCCAGGTATGGAGTCGGGTGGGATCTGTAGTAGCCTGGCGAACACTCCTGTGATAGAGACAATGACCTGGAGTTAGCATATATTACAGGAATCGTCATGACACAAACAATAATGAATGGGTAGTCTACTGGGTATGGTTTCTCGAAGCTCTCATATCCACTTCTAGACCATAGCGGTCTCATAAGTGCACGAGCGCCATGTATTAAAGATCGCTACGAGAGTGCTTATGGTGAAGTAGTGGATACGAGAGCTTCGAGAAACGGTACCCTGAAAAGTATGTGAAATAATTATTGTTCAAGGCAATTCTTCTTAAATGTTAAAGATAAGACTTGGATGATATTCAGCTCTCTTGGACACCTCCGTTTTCACCAAAAAAAACATTACAATTGATAGCAGGTTGTCGAGCTGGGCATCCTTTCACAAAGCTCTCTTATCCACTAAGGGACTGGTAGCGCTCTTTGCCAATAGCTAACGCACTGCTAAGTGCTAAGACAGGGCTACCAGTCTCTTAGTAGATTTTTTATTTTATTTTATTATTTATTTAGTTTTGGTAATGGGGTTTATAGTCGCTTTCTAGAATCTTTCACTAACATCACGACTTGTCA